>JAOQGH010000148.1:0-13616 GCA_025769975.1 Gallinago jamesoni
GCCTCCCCAGTGCCCAGTCCAGAGGCACCATCACTGCCCTGCTCCTGCTGGGCCATGCTGGTCCTGACACAGGCCAGAAGTTACTGCAGGGTTACAAGCAATCACATACCAGCTGTTTTGCTGTGGTTTCTCATATAATATCTACTCTCAGTTTAAAATAGTTTGAAGTAACCTGTTAGGGTTGTCCATTGCCTATGTGTGGCAAGGTATTAGAGGTAAGAATTTGCATACTGGCATTTATTATGCAGGGGCTGATGAGGTAATCTGTGCATTGTCTTTGGAAGACATGAGCTAGTAGCTAGTGAATTTATAACTGGAGAAACCTGGTTTCATGTCACCGTAATGTACAGTGAAAGTACCAATTCAAAATTTTGGGTCTTCTTTTAAAAGGTACCGGTTAAAAGCTCTAGCTAAAGAAATTGGTAAAATAAAACATCATTACAATATCAAAAGGGAACCATTGCAGACAGCATTTCAGTGGGAGAACAGGCTTCCATCAGTGTGCTGATCACTTCTCCAGCCCATAGTTTAATTTCACAGAGATGTGCTGCGGATAAACTTTTAAAAAGCGGAAGAGGATGAGTCCTGAGATATAGGTACCAGTGCACGCATCTACATCAGGATCCAGACTCACTCCGTTTCCTTTTCCACCGTATCTGTCTGTGATGAAAGTGTCATGCAAGACTTCTCTTGCAAGAATTGGAGCTTAGAATATGTACGCCGATAGAAGGGAGGTAATTTTACTATAAAAAAGTACAGTTATCTGTAACATTACACTTTTTGATAAGTAAACTATTTTATATTGATGTAATTAAGGTTTCTTAACACTTTGTTTTCCATACCTGAGTAGAATTGGCAGCATCTGAGTAATACATGTTCAAGGTAATCAATTTATGAATTAATGCAGCGATTAGTTTGGGTTAGTGCTATTTACATAGTTTTTCCTCTGTTTGATTGCAGGATGGGCGCTTGACATTTTATCCAGGAAATCAGACCGTGGATTTGCCTTTCATAAATTTTATGAAAAGATATGGCACTGTCTTTCTCAATGCCTATACCAATTCTCCAATTTGTTGTCCTTCCCGTGCAGGTAGGACCAAACAAAACATCAGATAAATACTTGCACATCTCAATTTATTTATGTGGTAACGATGGGAAATTTCAAAGGATTGAATTTTGAGGGATTTGTTTGGTTTTTCAGTAAGACCTATTTTTTTTTAGTTTATATCTGAATGTATACAGTATTCTCTTGTTTGATCTGTTTCTCTTTTCTCTCATGCTTCTTCCTTTCTTTCCTTTATTTTATTCCATTTTTTTCCAGCTATATGTGAGCTCCCGAATCTTTGCAAGCTTCACTGGAGCTTCAGTATTTTTAAAAAATCTTCTGGATTTGTAGAGAAATCATCAGTTTGTCTGCCGTAATGCCGAAGCTTTATTCAGAACTACTCTCCATTCCCTGTCCAAAGTTAATAAATCTCTTTTCTGTTCTCAGGAAGAAGTATTAAATAATAACAGAGGAATAAATTGGTGTCTGTTAGCACTGCCGTCTGATCATATTTATTCCAAACATTCTGAAAAACACATAATATATCCTTCAGTAGCATTAATTGAACACTTCAGTATTTTTCTATGGTTGCTGCAATCATTGTCCTGTGTTCAGTGTCACACTTGCAAAATTTGCTGGGAAGTTGAAGGAAGCTGTGTTTTTGAATCAAAAATTATGTCTTAAAACATTTCTAGCCTTTTTAGTTGTTGCAAAGACCCTCCAGAGGTGATGTAAATGAAGGGGGGATCCCCTTTTCTCTTGAGCATACGTTGGAAGAAGTGACCTGTTCTGGCTGCAGCAGGCATGGGCTGTCATATTTAGTGTTAGTGTTCCTTATTCCATGTACTGATAACCTAGTCCCCTTTTCTGCTTCTCAAGGTCATGTTTTAAGTCAGTAAGATTACATGGACGGTCTTGTTTCCTTTTTCTTTTTTTTTGAGTCTCTCGGACAGTCTTTGTTGCTGAGATCAATGACCTTGTGTTAAGTTATTTAATTTTAAGAAGTTCTGTGAAAATAGCAGCCAGTGCTCCTGGTGAGGAAGAGGGTTTGGGATTGACACTGTTCTTACAGGATATTTTCATTGCTTATAGAATACCTTAGCTTTGTTTTAGGATGCCCTTTGACTCTAAATTAGCATTGGAAAGAGTGAACAGTTCTCCACAATCTGCAAAGAAACACCAGAATTCACTAATAAAAACTTACCTTATAGTTCCTTTACAACTCTTCCCTTGGTTTCATTTCTACTTGGCATCCTCTCTAATAATTTAGCTTTGTTTCTACAGCTGGTAGAAAAAAAGATTAAACTGAGGGCATATAGTATTTATGAAAATAATACCCTCTAATTGCTTCCACAAACATACTAACTTCAAATTCACATTAAAACTTAACTGAAGTAAGGGGATATAATGCTCTGCAACACACGTAAATAAAGACATGACTGTTTCATCAAGATCTGTACTACCATGGCATTTTCTTTCTACAGTCAGTAAGAAAATTTCCTGATTTAAGAAAACCTTGATTTAGTGATTGCATAGCACCTGGAAAGATGTTACCTTCTGCGATTCTGGGGGTTATTCTCATAAACATTGTTGTTCATATTGATGATGAAAATAAGATTTGGAAGAGTGATACCTTGTATTCCCTGCTCTATTGGATCACAACGTGGACTTTTTACCTCTAAAACAATGAAAGGATTGATCCCTTCTCGAGTATACTGAACTTAGATTTAGATGGGAAGTACCACTTTCTCATCAATTATTTTTTTTCCCCCCTAGCTATGTGGAGTGGTCTTTTCACTCATTTAACAGAATCTTGGAATAACTTCAAAGGTCTAGATCCAGATCATGTAACGTGGATGGATCTCATGGAGAAGCATGGCTACCACACACAGAAGTTTGGGAAATTGGACTATACTTCTGGACATCATTCAGTAAGGTAACCAGATAAGTTCTCCTGCTGCGAAATGAACAGGAGTGAATAAATCATTTAGTGGTCTGGCAAGTGGTTTCTGTCTCTGTTGAAAACCGTAGTAGCTTTAATTGAAAAGAAACTGTGTTAGGAACCTAGACGGAATTTGTGCTGCAACTTTAGGGAGAAGCAAGTGTGTCCCTTGCAGATATGCTTTGCCTTTTGACTGTAGCTGGAAGGTGTGAATTTCAAGACTGAGGTTTTGCCCAACATGGATGAAGGTTATTCTTGATTATTGGTAATGGCTCCCTCAGTGACATTTGTAAACTGTTCTTAAACACTTAGAGATTGACTGCATTGTGTTCAAAAAACAGTAAGCACATTGTGTTTGGACAGTTGGGGCAAAATATGGTGTCTTCCTTCTGTGTAGTTTTTACAAAGATGCACTGTCTCCCTAAATAATGTCTCCCTGATAAATAATGATGTACAGTGTTGAAATAATAATGAAGAGTAGCTTTTTCTTTGATATTAAACAGGTCAGAGTGACTTAAAATTTTGTCACTTCAGTCACTAAAAAGAGCAATCAGAAGTTGAAAGGTCACTTAGTAGTACGTTACACATACTCAATCCTTTTTATCTACAAAACAATTTATAAAGAGTACCCACTTCAGAACCTGGCCAAAGTAATAATTTACTCTCCAGTTTAAGACTGTCAAAAAGAAAAGAAAGCTTATTTCCATATACCAGTTCTACATTGGAAGTAAAAAATTATTCAAATACAGACTTACAGCAAAACCTTAATGTTTACTTACTTCACCAGGCAGTGTACATACTTGTGCGCTACTGATGCTTCTCTCTTGTCTCTGTCTGCAGTGTCTAACTATAAACAGACGGGTCTTTGACCTCTGGTCTTTTGCTTTGAATTTTTTCTTCCAAATTCTGCGTTATTCTTAAAACATTTTTGGTTTGGTTTGCCTTTTTTTTTTTTTTTCCCAGTAATAAACAATTACTTGTAAAAGATACTAAAAAGTCATCTGCGGTAGTGCTCTTCTGATTTTTTTTGCTTGCTTATATGGATGTTGGGAAGATTTCCTCTCTTGTCAAGAAGCAACTGAACATTTAGATGAATGCTTAGGGATGTTTCTGTTACCGTAGAGTCGAGATGGTTAGTTGTGACTGCCTCAGGCATTCATGCTTTTCAGAAGAGCTTAGTCTTAACAGCATACTGTAAAGTGCCAGTAACACACCATTCTTTGAGAAAGGAAGGGTCAGATTTTGTTCTATGTAACGAAGCAACAGAGAAACGATTCTGTGGGTGTGTAATTCTGAAGCATTTCTAGAATAGGTTTTCAGTAAATTAAAGTTGCTCTGCAAAATGAAAATTTTCTGCAATATTATACAGTCTCTCTTACACTTTTCTTATGAATCACTTTTGTGCAGAGAAAAATTCTGTGTTCTCTAGATATAGTGTGCATGCACCCTGCCCTTCACTGAGATAGTAGAAATGTTTTGTAACATTGAAATCTGTTTAATCTAAAGCCACTCCAGGTTTAAAGAGCAGCTCTAAGTAATTCCAGAAGTTTCTGGCTGTTCATATGGTAACTGGAACACAAAGGTGACACGCAAAAAAAAAAACAAAACAAAAGAGGTTGGTTGCATTTAAGTGTCTGGATTCCAGAAGCCTTGCTGTCGTTTCCCTGAGCTGCAGACCACAGGTGAATTCTGGTGTCATTATGAAGGCTGTCACACAGGGAATGCCAAGCTGAGCAGCAGATAGACCTTAGTTCTCAAGCCCTACAGTTTGTGTTTGCGTAGTCTGAACAGGATTGCTGGCAGGGGATGCTGTCTGATGAGGTCTTTCCTATTTTCCTGTGGATTGGCAATGATGAAATGGCATTTTGCATATGTATTTTACACCCTTTAGGAGTGAAGAGTTGCTGCAGTGTGATACTTTGCCTTAAAATCTCGCTTAGTGCAGCCTTCAAGGAACATCGGGCAAGTAGCCTTTTTGTTTCCTTCCTGTGGCTATCTCACTGTATTCTGTTTTTCTGATGGAATAACAGAAGGGGAGTAGCACACAGAGAGCACGATGTCCTGGTTCCCAGGCTGCTCGTGGGTTGCTGCTGACAAGTTATCTCTGTGGTTATGTAAATAGTGGTAGTCCCTTCTTCAGAAGTGACCTGTTTTGCTGATCTCATTCCTGCCATTGCCTATCGATGCACACCATTGCTTTAACCTTGCTCCTCTTGTACTTATTTTGTCTGGTACTCTCACATTTGAATGGCTCTGTCGATACCATTCTGTGTATTTTTGTTCCAAGACTCTACAGGTGTTAAATAAATGCAGATAATTCAGGGTTTTGCAAAACTGTAGCACTGCTGGTATCAGTGGAGTTAAAATCTGATTTTTCTCATTCTGCCATGTATAAGTTTGTCTACTTCAATGGTAGGGTTTGATTTTCGCAAGCAGAAATTATGATGTAATCATATAATCACGTCATGTTTGCATAGCTTTTGGTCCCATGAGGTGGAACTCTTAGGCATTTCAAAGGTAACAGAAAAATATTAAAGTCTACGGTGTTGTAGTTTTTAATTATCTTTTGTCCTAGATCTTTATGCTGTGTTTTAGCCAGGTGCAAATTTTTGATACATTTTTTTCTAGTTTTCCCTTCAGTGAGAGTTTGAGATCTGTGCCCTTCTTGTTATTTGAGTAAGTGTGGGTGGAGGTTGAGAATAAAAGAAAACAAACACATGGTTAGCCAGCCTTTATGTGCCTACACAAGAGGAATTTGAAAATGGCAGTTTACACAGTTTTCAATTCAATAAATTAAAACTGCAAATACAGTTCCTCAGTCAGAGAAAAATGTGCGTCTCGTTCCTTGCATGGCATCTGTGCAGACATTTAAAAACCCTAGGTAGTCAATTAATTAATCTATAAATAGTGTAGAAGAGTTATAAGAAAGCTTCACGTACATTGTGGAGATAATTAATATGTCCTGCTGTTTAATTTCTTGTTAAAAGGGAGAGTGGCGGAGGGATGCAGAACAGTTCAGCTGGTGCAAGGCGAGTAGGAGATTCAGTGCAGGTCAGCTTGTTCCAGAGAAAGCAGTTTGACAGGACACAGTGAGCAGTAATATCCTCTAGAACCTTTTCTTAAGCACATACATTTCTTTAAGCAGTAAAACCCACCACTGTCCCTGATCCCATATTTACCTAATAAAGAAAGACTTGTTAACTCTTCTGCTGCAACATTTCAGGTGTTATGACCTAAATTGATTTTTCTTTGTCCCAACCTATTGCAAAGAATGCATTGCTAACACAAATCATCTCTGATTTACATATCTTAAAAATGCACAGAGTGAAATATACTGCCATTTGAATGTGACTCATAAGATAATTATTCATAGTTGTGGATTAATGATATTTGAGGAAAATAGCTTCTAGAAAGTGCATACAAAGAAATAGATACTAACAGAAAGAACTGGATCTTTATCCTCCAGACTATTGAAAACATGAAGCCTCTGTTCCCTGTCAAAAGGACTCTACATGTCCTTTGAATGCTGGTGGCTATTCTTCACTTAACATTTAAAACAGATGTGGTTACTGACTGTCATGTAATTACTTTCACTTAGGTTAGTAATGATGGTAATTCCTTAAGCTTTATCTTCAAAGTTACATTGTTGTATTCCCTTTATTTATCAGCTTTTTTTTCCTTTGTGTGTTTGTTACAATTGCTGGAGTACTCTCTGCTAGCAAATTCCCATTTAAAGTGTCGGAAATTGGAATTAATTTCTGAGCCTTTTGAATGATTATCAGTGTAGTACTTGCTTTTTCCTTTTAAATTCAAGGATTTAATTTAGTATTGCCCCCTTTCTCACCTCTCCATCTGGCCTTTTTGAAGATTCTTATTTTGGCATATCTTTTTCTTCTCTTCTGCTTGAGGATTAGTTGTCCTCTTGGCTGTGTCAAAACATCTCCTGTGTTGCTCCAGAATGTGGAAAGGGTGTCTGAAGTGGAGTTTTTGGGGGAGGTTTTTTGAGTTTTAGGGGTTTTGGTTTTTAACTTGATTCTAAGCTCAGTCTGAGTGGATAGTCAGACTGGCCTGTGGCCTACGTAATCATTTTTTCTGTATAAGTGAGTATTACGACATGAGGTGCAATTTTACTCACCCACCCACCTTTTACCATTGTTTCATTTTAATGTTTATGAAGTGTGATTTCTCCATAGGCCATCTAGCTACCTTAATTTGTTCTGAGTAGTTTCTTTAAGCCTGCTTACCTTGAAAGTATGAGCTTAAACAATGAGTTAAAACAATAAAATAAAAAAAAAATGTTGTAACAGAGAATTCTGAATAGTTTTTCTGGAGGCTAAAAATGTGCTGATAAAATTCCTGTGGGGAATGGGGAACAAAACTGGTTAGATGCTCTTTAAACAACAATAATGCTGTGTTTTGATAAAAGTTCGAGGTCAAACCTTGAACAGTTTCTTATTTTCCTTTATCATTTCTATGGTTATATTGAAATTGGTGAATAAAATGCTGTCAAGGTCTTAAATGGGCTGTTTCCTCCCAGCCGTGTTTGTGGCAGTTGTGGGATCATTCACCCTGGCAAAGAAACGAGGACATCTGCAGCTCAGGTTTCTCAGGGCTTTAGAGAGGCAAGAATTGTCATGATATTAGAAAATCTGTTCCAAAAATATGTTATCAATAAAGTCTTGTCTTTTCTTTTTTCCCCTTTGCCTTCCCCTTATACCCTTCTCCTCTGTTACTCTCTATTCTCGATAGGATTTATCACCTATATCAAAAGTGATTGTACAAGATAAATCACTTTTACAGATTTTTGTCATAACCGATAGTGTTTAAAAATGTTCTTTAAATCCAGAACATTGATTCTAAAGGCAGCCTCTCCAGGAAAGTCCCACAGGACTTTTTCAAATAATGGAAATCTAAGGCCACCTTTACCAGATAAATAGTGTGTGAATCCATTCCAGAATGGAGAACAGGATCAACAAGATGGAGATGATATTTCTAAGTGCTGTTTTGTATCTGTGACAAGAAGCATTCTTACATGAAGTTATAATAAATAAGAAAGAAGATCCAGAAGCAGAAAAAAAAAAAAAAAGGCTGAACCTTTGAATATAAAATAGACGCACAATAGCTACTCATCAATTGAATAGCAATCCTTCTTTATGTAGAAATTACAAATAGGTTGCAGCTACAAATATAGGGGAAGTCTTTCAGGAGTTCTTCACTTTTTACTTGGAGGAAAAGTGAAGAAGACGTTTCCCAATGAGTGTGTATCGTGTGTGTGTATTTTCAGTAACCGTGTAGAAGCCTGGACGAGGGATGTTGAGTTCCTGCTCCGGCAAGAAGGGAGACCCATGGTGAATCTTACTGGTGATAAGACACATGTGAGAGTGATGGAAGTGGATTGGAGGAATACTGATAAAGCAGTAAACTGGATAAAGGAAGAAGCTGTTAACCTTACTCAACCATTTGTCCTTTACTTGGGACTAAATTTACCACACCCATATCCGTCACCCTATGCGGGAGAAAATTTTGGATCCTCTACGTTTTTAACATCTCCCTATTGGCTTGAAAAGGTATGTGAAGGTGAAATTTAAATATAAATTTATTTATAACTATATTTATTATGAACGGTATTTTATTCCTCATGATTTTTCAACTCAGACCCAGTTTTAATATTTCGTTACACAGTAGGAAAGTACTAGGATTAGATATGAGATTTCTGATTTAAGGCTAAGCAAGTAGAAATGAAGAATTTTTCTGTATTGTAGGAAAAGGTCACTGAATTAATGAAGAAATTTGGAGTTCAATGGCTAGAAACTTATTAAACAGAGAACAAAATCGTTGCTATACGTAGTTGTAATTGTTTTTACAGTAATGGTCTTGAGGTTAATGGTTTATAACATTCTGTATGGAGCTTGTTATAAATGATGCTATAAGTAATCATTCTCTCTGAGATTTACAGTGAGAGATTGACTTTTCCTACAATACGAACCTGAAGCAGTGAGACACAGCAGGACTCTCTCTTTTCTGTTAGCTTTCCATGCTACAGTAGCTTTTTACTGTTTTTAGACTGCTGAAAAGTTCCATTATCTCTATATGTGGAAAGCTGGCAGATAGCACTCTGTCCCAAAGAAACGGTGAAAATGTTTGCTCTCTCTCATGTGGTCTCCGGGTGCCATTATCTATCATAAAAATATAAACGAGTTACAACAGCATAAAGACAGTAAGATTTTCTGCAGCTGAACAACTGAGAAATAAATTTGAAAGGGCATTGTGCTTACTTCAAATTAAACTAAACAATTTATATAACTCATTTGGCCTTTTCTTCTGGGGAGCTGCAAAATCTGTTTATCTAAGCGGAACAAAAACACAGGGACTTAGAAAAAAGGATATACAAATAAAGGTTGAAAGACGTGAATTTCTATGCAAGATTGAGGGTTGTGGGTTCTTCTAGGAATGGTGAGAAGTCTGTGGAGAGAGGAAGACCGTAGGGGGAAAAAAACCTTAATTTGCAGAGCGTATCTAGTTTGGATAGTAAGGAAAACTCCCTAGGAGCTAATGGCTAGGTTAGACATATCTTGGGGAGTGAGGGTACCTTTTTTTCAAGACACAGAGTGAGTTACAACATCTCTGACAGATTTTTGTCATCCTTAATCCAGTTAGAGTACTTAAACGTGGTAGTTTGCCAAGGTCCTTTCCACCACTACACACCCATACTCAGTTATCTGAACCACATATTACCACTTACTGACCATCAGCTGATGCTTC
Source organism: Gallinago jamesoni (assembly GCA_025769975.1). Taxonomy (NCBI): domain Eukaryota; kingdom Metazoa; phylum Chordata; class Aves; order Charadriiformes; family Scolopacidae; genus Gallinago; species Gallinago jamesoni. The sequence goes on from JAOQGH010000148.1 coordinate 9,750, forward strand.
TGGAATGTATCTGTGCTTTGTCCATGGAAGAAGTCATTTCTGAAAACGACAGAGACCAATCTCATGAAGAAGTGTGAGTGCATAGGTGAAGAACTTGAATTAAATTATATTTTTAAAGGGGATCTGGTCCAGAATGGAGGATCAACATGGTATGTTTATGAAACCCCGTGTTGCTAAGCAGGTGGTCCCCTGCATTTTGCACAAGCTGGCACTTTTTCAGGGCGTGTGGCTTCTGTCCTGGCTATGAATTACAACAGACAAAGGGATGATGACTTTGTGAATCCTTCAAACTAGGTTGTAGTTCCATAGGAAAGGGTTCTGTCTTCTGACCAGTCGTGCATGCAGAGGGACACTTTTTGCTCCCATTATGTCTTAAGCAACCAACAATCATCTGAGGAGTCTAAAATGTGACTTTATCTAGCCAAGGAACTTCAGCAATAAGAAGGTGCGTGAAGAGGTCCATGATTTCTTCTTGTAGACTATTTTCTGTAGGGCATAAGAAAACTTAGATTTTGGTATGTCAGTTTGACTATCACAAAGTCATTTTATCCCTGTGTTATGGGCACTTTAACTCTTACTGTTTTATCAACTGTTTAGATAATACATCTGCTAGATTTTATTTAATAAACTTTTAAGTTTTCCATACTGAGATTACATCTTTACTTTGTGGTAATTTGTGCTTTAAAAGTGCAATATAGAAGTAATTAACTCTGTTAAATGTAGCACGTAAGGGGAATGGTTTCAGGTGTGACTGCCTAGGCTAAATGTATGTCAAACTTTGAGGCTCTAAAGCTGGTGCTGCAGCACACAGTATCTGTGAGCAAGCCACTGAGAATATGCAAATCCAGCATTATTTGTAGTTGATTGGCTCCTACTTTTTGGTTTCAAACTGATCTTCCACTTCTTTGTAACTAAACGGGATAGACATCTGTGGAAACAAATATAAAAGTATTATAAAACTGGACTTTTTCTTATCAAGATGTTGAGACTTGTCATCCACTGTCCTGCAGCCCTTCCCAGACTAAGTAAATTTCCATGTTGTTCTGTAGCCTCACATAACACCCTATTTATTTTTTTATACATATTGTTTATAGTTATCCTATAGTTAATGACACAGAATGCCAATACTTCTGTGCTTACTCTAGAGCCCAGTTCTAGAAGGCTGTTCCGTGGTATCTCTCTTTAAAAAAAATAATAAAATCATCAGCTGGTAGAGCACATATTTCTGCCTCCTAGCCTTAGTTTCTAGCTGATTTTTATAGCTCTCTGTCAAAATGACTCGAACCTGTGGAAGCAGAGGGAAAGTACGGAGGAGGTAGCAGCACCATGTAGCAGATAAGCAGCTGGTGTTCCCTGGACCACAAATTGAGAACTGTGAATTTATGCTTAAAAGTTTTAAATTAAATGACTGGTTTAAGAAAATAATTTAATTCAGTTGCTAAAGTAATGTTAATTTCCTCTTATTTTTAGGTAGCTTATGAAGCTATTAAAATACCCAAGTGGTCTTCTCTTTCAGAGATGCATCCAGTAGACTATTACTCATCTTACACCAAGAATTGCACAGGAGAGTTTACAGAGCAAGAAGTGAGAAATATTAGAGCGTTTTATTATGCGATGTGTGCGGAGACAGATGCCATGCTGGGTAGGTAATGTTTCATTGCACAGCGGGTTCTCTTGTTCTGTCTTTTTTAAGAAAATGCTGATAGGGCTGGTCTTCTGGAAAAAAAACCCAAACCCAACACAGTTCAGATTTGGGAGTAAAGCACGTGGATGTTGCATAATCGGTCCGTATGGTAAATAACTGGATATCTTTTAAGGCTATTGCAAGGGGAATTCAGAGCATTCTGAAAAATCACAACCACCACTCAGAGACCCTGTAAAAGCCAAGTAACTGCAGCAAAATGTTGCTTGAAGCCATGTACAAGAGGAAGTAAATACTCTTTGATTAAGTGCTAACTGCAATAATGGAAACAATCATGAAGGGGACCAGCAAAGCAAAGCATAAATTTCAGGGCATAAGCAATTTCCTCAGAGATTGATTTCAAATGCATAGACTGGATGACAGCTATTACATCTAGACTAAACAGTGAGGTTACCTTTGAAGTCTCCCTTAGCCGCAGAGTATTAAATTTTAAAAAGAAGAAGAAAACCCCAAACTAATTTGGCGTTCAGAATTATTTCTGGTTCTCAGCAAGGTCTACGTACGTAAAAATTATAACGCTAATTGGTCTTCATTTACATTATTTTATTTCTTAATTTGAGAAGTGACCAGAAAGAACAATAATTTCTTTGCCTTCTAATATGAAAATTCGTGAAAAAATAAGCTGGTCTTTTTAGCAATGTTAGAATGAGAAAGTAATTTAAAAGGCACAGAATGACTCTTGCAAGTTTTATGAAAGAATAGAGATCAACAGGAGCCTGACAGTTTTAGGGAGTGAAGGCATTGCACAGTATCCACACTGGGGTTTAGGTTGGTCATGTATTTTAAGTTTTTAACTAGCCTGCTTAACGAAGAGTCATCTTAGTATTTTAATGTTCAAGATGTGCAAGTGCTCTGCTTCATTTCGTACTTCATTGACCCTGGCCCTGTCTCCGTCGCACAGATGTGTGTGCAAGGGCCTCCTGTGGGGATATGGCAAGGAGAGATTTGCACTAATTGTGTGGAAGGTGGGTACTATCAAGAGTCCTTCACCCTAAATGTAGTGTCAGGGCTTCTGCTGCCCTGTTTGACTGCTGTTGAAGTGCATATTGTTAGTTATGAAATGAAACAAAAGTGATGATGGATAGCTTTCTGTGGCTGAGAGAGGAGTTCCCAATCTTCTGTCTGGGATTCCTTGGGGTTTGCGTGCTGCTTTGCAGGTACAGAAGTCAGAAGGAATATTTTGCAGGTACCCTTTTCAGTATCTTTTTATTATTGCAGGTGAGGTGATTTCAGCTCTGGAGGATACCGGGCTTCTTAAAAAAACAATCGTTATATTCACTGGAGATCATGGAGAACTTGCTATGGAGCACCGGCAGTTCTATAAAATGAGCATGTATGAGGGAAGTTCCCACGTTCCTCTCTTAGTTATGGGGCCAGGCATCAAGGAGCAGCAGCAGGTACCACGTGTGGTATCTCTCGTGGATATATATCCTACTATGCTTGGTGAGTTAAGTCATTTCAAATGATTTTTTTTTCCCCTGTTTACTATTATTATTATTATTATGCATTTGTATTATAGTCAGAATTATGTCTCCACTTTGTGAGGCAATGTAGTAAGACAGCAGGAGATAACGATTTCTCTGTGGAGGAACAGACTTAATAGAAAATGCAAAAAATGGATGTAAAAATTAAGTAAAGGAGCTGATGATGTTCCCTATTCCTGTTAACTGTCATCAACACAATTACAGTGAATTATTATATACAGGAGTATTTGTTTTTTATCACCTTTTAATTTTTTTTATAATAATCAGATGTATTTTAGATACAGCTGAGATGTAGTTGCTGCAATTAATACCATTTTTGGTTTAGGATGACAGAAGAGGAAGGTTTATATCCCTTTTTCATTTGCTCAAACATAGTATGTTTTTATTCAAGTTTTTAGCTCACACACTGAAATCTACTGAGTTTAAACATTACTGGTCTTCCTATCCTAGTTCTTAGTCAAATGCCAGCCTTTTTATTTACTCAGGGAAGAATTACAGATTAATGACAGGTAAGGTATATATGCTGTAGAAACAGGAGAAAAAGGAAGGTATGTGCTATTGAAGGAAGAAGCCACCTGCAAGCAGTCTGCATGCACAGGAGTTTATTCACAGAATCACAGAATCACCTAGGTTGGAAGGGACCTTTTAAGATCATCTAGTCCAACCAATAAAAAAAAAAAA
>JAOQGH010000149.1:0-13514 GCA_025769975.1 Gallinago jamesoni
AGTAGTAGTTTCCAGAAGATCCACCCCTAGCCTATATTGGTGCCTGGGGTTCTTCCTCCCCAGGAGCAGGACCTTACGTTTGCTCTTGTTGAACCTCACTATCACAGATGTGAAGGACAAAGTCTGATCTGAATTCCCATTCGTTTTTTTCAGCTTCATAAACTCTAGATTATATGCCCAGCAGCATCTGTTCAACCCCCAGCTACTCCGAGGACCAGGGCCACCATCCCACAGGGGGTTCAATCACTGCTCCCGCTAAGGGGAACTCCCCAAAAGCGCATTTGCAGGATGCTTACAGCTGCATAACCTGGAGCTGTAACCGGGGCTGTGCAAGCGAAGAGGGGCCAGCTCTGGTCCAAGAATGATGAATCGCGGCCGTTGGCTACCGGAGCCGTACCGGCGTTGCTCCCGGTGGCTCCCAGCCGGGCTCTCACTAGATGGCACTGCGATGCTGCGCTGGGGGACCGGCAGCGGAGCAGCCCAGCGCCGGGACTTTTCCCTGCCTGCTCCCTCTTAAAGTTTTGTCTGAATGACACCTAAAGCAAGCTATGAAGGATTTTTTCCGTACGTTTTGACAGCTCAGTAAATGGGATCGGCCAGCTGAATAGTCCTGTTCCCTCTCTCTACAGTGAATAAAGCACTGAGAAGGGTTTTTAAGGGCTGTTTCTTCTAGCAGGGGTGGGGAAACTGGTGATTTCTCTCACGTAAAAATCAGTGTGGCCTGTAGGGGTGGCAAATCATGCTTCACAGCACACCTGCCTCAATTTTGAATTGTACAGCAGAGTTATACCGAAGTATTTTAGGAGATCCTTGTGCTCACGAATACTTCACACCTTTCAAAATTCCTCAAAATAGAGATGACCTTTCACGTAGAGCTTTTTCTAGTCTCTGTAGAATTTTCCCTCCCAAGACTGCACATGGGCATGCAGCAGCTGATAAACAACAGCATCCGTGATGTAATGGGGAGAGGCTGGAATCTCTTGATTCCACACACAACTGAGCCAGATGGACACAAACTACTTGTTACAGATCATGTCAGAGAAGCTGCATAAAAGACATGCTGGAAATAGATGAAATTCTATTTTAATTGCAGAGGCATCACCTTTGGCTAAAATCGGGCATGGGGATGCTAAGTAAACAACAGTGCTAGAGTCAATCCCAGCCTTTTTGCATTCTCAAAAGTGAAGAAATAAACGTGCTGTATTAGTGAGGCTTTGAGCCTGGGTATCTGAAGGTAGCATTAAGCCCTCAGATGAATTGTAAATTAATACACTGTTCAAGCATTAGAAAAATATATGGGATTAATTGCAAACATGACCTGGGATCCTTGGCCTAGAAGCAGTCCTCAGCTTCATGAAACTTCTGGAAATGCCTTTGTTGTGATAACTAAGAAGCACTCTCCATGTACTATGAATAAGTTCAGTTGTAGAGGTGGATCGTATTCTGACTAAGATTTCACGTCTATTGACCTATTTGGCAAAGACTATGAAGCAATGTTTTAAAATCCATACTGTACAGGAAGTTTAAGCTGTCATTATGGTAATTTTTGAAGATGTTCCACCTAATTATGCATCTTTTTTGGAAGGAATATAAAGCACCGCTCCCAAGAAAATGTCTAGTATTAGGATGATGACTTAGTATTTACACACGCACATGTGCAGATACATGTGCCTTTGTAAGCCTGTGTTGGTAGTAGATCATTGATTTTAATCTGACCTTTTAGGGAGTTTAATCAGGGTAGAGACATATTCTGAGCTAGCATAGGAGGGAGAGAAGATCTTTGGAAGGTGTGTAGTCATTTCTCACAAGTGAGTTGACCGGGAGTTTCTGGGAGGAGTGCTCGCAGTTGTGATAGGGAAACAGCCTTCTGTTTCCTCACCACAAGACAGATTTTAGCAGATCCTAGAAAGGTCTCGCTGTTTCCTGAACTCTGCTTATTTATCAGAGCTGTCACATCCGTTGAGTTTTTAAATAAGCTCTCATTATGTAGTCACCTCAACGAATGGCTAAAGAAAGCAATCCTGGGCAACCTTTACAAATGTGTTCCTTTTGTATAGTTGTCATCCTAATCAATACCAGAGTAATCGAAATCCTCCGAGACCAAAGTTGTGACCTTCTGACTGCCCTCTTCCCTGATCTACTTTCTCCAGCTCCTGTAGAGAAGGACAGCAACATCCAAAGTCAGATGATTGGCTTTGTTGTCCTAAATGGCAACCAGTCTGCCTCCGCTGTGTCAGCCAAAATATATCCCCTCATTACAAGTTCAATATCAGCCTTTCATTTTCTGCTTCTGAGATCTAGATATCATTTTGCTCATTAAAAAATAATAAATCTACTGGTGTTCCTACATGCAAGGTGAAATTGCATTTTTTATCATAATTTAAACATATATTTTAGGCTCAATAGCTATTTTTGTAATTTTGAGAAAAATAAAACCATGTTGCTACTGATCCAGTCTCATTTCTTATCTGGTTTTGATTCTCCTGGGAGTGAAATCTTGGTCACAATGTGAGGTGGACTGAGTGGCTCCAAGATTTTTCCTTGTAAGTCTTTTTATACTATTCCCAGTGTATTTAAATGCAATTAGATTATTCTAGAAGCCTGATACTAATAGTTACAGTTATTATTTTTTATTTTTAACATAATAAAATAGAAAGTTTTGAATTATGTAGTTCATTAACAAATCATCAGGAAACTGTTATAAACCCAAGGTTTTCTGCAAGCGTATATTTTTCAAATGTTCAAGACTTGGTAGTTTACAGGAGAAAAATATCCTCAGTCCAAAGAACCTGAGGCTTAAAACTTCAATTTTGTAGCAGAAGCCAGATTCCTGACTCCCCCTGGATCCTCAATGCAGGTCTGTATGGTGTAGGAACATACACCATAATTTCCAGACTCAGTCTACGCTTATGGTGAAACAGCAAAAGAGTGGTATTAGACACTGGTGGCTTGGATGGCCTAAAGGGATATAGCAATAATAAACATTTTAGCATATATTTTAAAGTTCTGATTGTTTCTTTTTTTTTAACCAGAAAATTAGTGATTGCTTTAAAAAAACCTACAATTTATGTGGCTTTTATAATGTATTTTAGTGCACATGAGGTGGTAGACTTAGGAATTATTTTCATTCATTAAGAAAGAACTGCAAATAAAGCAAGTTATCATAAAAAAAAAGATAGTGCATCACACTGAGCGCTAGAGGAGCCTGTAGGACTATCACGGGTTCTGTATATTAAACATTTTCATGGATTTCCATTTTGCAATAGGAGGACAGCTCTAGAGGTATCATAGAACTGATTCGTATTTAACAATGTGCTCATTCAGACAGGAAACATTTCATTTAAAATTTTTGAAGACTTGAAATAATTTGTTTTGTACAAATTTTATCTTAGAATTTTTTAGTTTGCACTGGATCAATTCTTTTTTCAAAGCTATTCCGAAGTTTTTAATGCTGAAAATTTTATAATTGGTTTGGGGAACTAAGCAGATTGCTAGTCACCAGAACTTCTTCCAAGACCAGTGCTAAGTGTGCTTTTTCCCTCCTTTGTTTTTAGTTTATTCTTGGTTGTTGAAAAATTAGATCTTTTGATTAATCAGCTTGAAGTTGCTGAAGTAAGGGAAGTTAGGCTTCTCCTTTTGCAATTACTTAATGAAGGTTTTTTCCATTATTTGTGTCACTTGCATAATCTCTCACAGTAACAACAATATCTATCCCAAACATAAAAGATTCAGCAAGCAAAACCAGCTAGACATAATCCAGGCTCCCTGGCACCATGTACCTTCAATTTACTGATTATTTCTATCCAAAATACTTCAGAAACAACTTCACAGCTTGGCTCTATTAGCCTCCTTTTTGTTTGATTTGAAATCACTCTAAAGGTAAGAAATCAAGCTAGCTGCTAGATACTATCTGTTAATTGCTCCTGCAAATAATGAGCAACCTAAGAGGCAAAAAAAAGGTTACAAGGCCTATAGAGACACATCAGAAATGCATAATTTATGCTTCTTCCAGCAGTTAACATTGCAGTGTTCCTGTGTGCACAAGTTATCTCCCCCTGTTCGGCCTCCAGCTTTTCAGGCATTTCATTTTTGGATGGTTCACCACTAAACAAACTAGTGACACCTCCAAAAATCTCCTTAGGGCTTTTTCCTCTTAAATCCTCTTCTGTCATATGCCTCAGTTATTTGATCGTGAAGGAATTTCCATCTCCCTGCTCTTTGTTCCTCTCCTTATTTCCCCACTTGCAGTCCAAAATAAGTTCCAAGTGGTGAAAAGTGTTTAAAATAATTAGTTTGGCAACTTGTACAGATTGATTGCAAGGCAGGAATTATTAGTACAAATGAGCAATGCCCGTAGGACCTCTGTTGTTTTGTTTATGCTGACAAAGCATGATGTTTGCATTTTGTTATTCAATTGCTATTACCATCTTTGAGACTGTGAAGATATGTCTTCAGCGTACAAGAGGCCTTTATTAGAGCAAGAACTGTAAAGTGTAGTACGAAATCTGCACACGCCAGGTCTGCCTGTGGGGATGAGTTAAACCAGGGGCCAGATATTTCCTATTTCATGCCCAGAAAACCACTTTCTTTATGCACACCCCTTCCATAAGGTGTTTACAATACAGGCACTTGCCACCAAGCAGCCTTAGCTGGTCCCCGTGCTCTTCTCCATTGCCCCAGCAGTTCTCTGAAGCATCTGACGGACGCTGGTGGTGCCTGTGTCGGTCTACTCAAATGATCTCGCTGACGAAATCTCATGTATCTTCTGATTCACTGAATTCAGATTGTGTCTGCCAGCACGAATTAGACAAACCAGTTGTACGAGGATACTCCCAAGGTATCGTATCGGAGCATTTTCTGTACAAGGCTGCAAGGCTGATCTTGTGGCAGGTGGAACAAGCTGTTCCTTCCTTGGAGAGCAGCACGCTGTCATTTCTGAGGGCAGCCTGGATATTATAACTCGCTGCATGACCTGTAGCAGTATTAAGTCACAAACATTTGCAGTGTCTCTCGTTGCTGTGGGTTTGACACGCAGCTGCCACGACTTCAGTGTTGTGCCACCTCAAACCAGGACAGTTCAGCCATGCGTTTTTTAACTGCAGCGTTCTCTTTGCATGCTAAACTAACTTTTAGCTTAGTCCTGGGTGATAATGCAGGGAAAATTTTCACAGTAGAGGAATTAAAAATCTGTCAGATTCTAAAGCAATGCAAGCTCCTGGCATGTGCGTGGAGCTCTTTCCACGTGAAAGCTCTCTCCACAGATTTTTCAAGAAGCTGGCTTGCAGTGAAAGATGTAGAAAAAGTTAATGTGTGTCCATCTCCCTTGACTTTAGCCATCTTAAAGTCAGACACTGAGACTAAATTAATTACCTGGGCTCCATTTCTAGTTCATGGAGAGAAGTGAGCATATCTATAGGGTAAGTCATCTCACCTGTATTAGATGCACCTCAAGAAAGAAAGAATGTCCTTCAGGTGCCTTTCTCTCTTAATTGGCTATACAAGTGGATTAAACAGGACATCTGACTTTTGAACAGAACTGTAGGTCAGTGAGATTAATTCCACCCTTAACACGCGGTTTCCTTAGCATGTTCTTCACAGTTCAGCAAGGTATTAAAATACACGCCCAGCTTTCCACAGCTGAGTAACTCTAATCACAGGGACTGGCTTAAGTATCTTGTTACATCAGGACTCGATGGTTTCTTGAACTGAATGCTTAGTGCTCTGCGTGGCTGCCTCTGTTAGACTCCAGACTGCTTGTTTATGACACTAATTCTCTTCAGCTTTCTCGAGCAGCAGTGTCAGTATTTCAGAGGGCAAATGGAAAAAAACCTTCTAATTTCTTGGTGTTTTTCGAAAGAATTACATGGCATCATTTACTGCCATGCTGTGTGCTGCATGTCTGACTAAGAGTTTGAATTATTTCTGCTTTCCTTTGCCTAAACCTTTTAAATTTATTTATTCTCTGCTGTTATTTACTGAGACTGTTTTATCTAACTCTGTTAAGTGTTCTGGGACACAGATGGTATGAAATGCTCCACACATAATAAAGACTCATTGTTCAGGCAGCTCCTATGGCAGTTGATGGTAGAGATTACAGTACTGGGCCATAAATTGTATCAGTATTGTGTAAGCAGGATATTGTTGACACTTGATGTTCCCAATTAAAAAAAAAAATACAAAAAAACTTTGTCAGTTTTTTGAGCAGCTTCCAATGATTTCTTCACATGAGAATCCAGGGAGCATACACAGACAGTTGACATCTCTCTCTGGTGTATTGCTGATTTCAGGCAAACTTTTCTTCTACAACTGGCTGAAGAATACCTAGTTCAAGAAATTTTTTCTCTCTTGTTGACCTAACTATATGTGTTCTTGCATAAAACTCTTGCTGATGACAAGAAGAATAGGATATTCAGAGCAGTACCTATAAGAAAGTGTGGATCAAAAGTCCACTGAAACCAATGGAAAACCAAGCCCCCATCCAAGCAAACAGCTTAGCAAACGTTGCTAAAACAGGCTCACTGGAGATAGCTTGAATTCTGGCAGGAAACAAAACAAGCCAAAACAAATGTCAGCTCATTTAATATACAAGTCAGAAGAAGAACTGAGCCAGATGATCAATGATGTTTGAGAGCATTGGCATATTCCACCAGAATCCATCTAAAATAATCGCTCACAGTAACCCTGTGACAGTGGATGATGCCTGAGAAGCATAACACAAAATCACTGAGCCAAAAGGAACCTGCACCTGAGCCAAAACCAGAGCAAACCATTGTTTATCAAGAAACAAAGCTGAACCTGAAATGCTGATGTGAAATCTTTGTAGAATTCCCTTGTGCCCTACCCAGTGTCAGATGCCCATGCTGGGGAACCAGTACCCCAGGGCATGCTCTGATGCCCCCAGTGTGGTTGGGGAGCAGCCAGGCTGGCTGTCCTGTAGGACACAGATCTCCTTGGCGTGCTCATAGAGTCTCACAGGAGTATTGCTGCTGACACACAAGGCAGGAAAGACTGCCCACCATGCCCACAAGTCTTAACAATATAAACTACACCGGGGAGGTCAGCTGGAGGTGACCTGCATGGATGGGACCACCATGGGCAATGCTAAGCAAGGGTGAAGGCGACACTTCTGCAAGATGCTGTGAGGGCTGGTGCCAGTGTTACAATTGTTCTAGAAAGCTATCTTGTCTGGAAGAAAAGGTACGGGCCATGTGCTTTTCTTCGTCATAATCATAGAAACACAGAATCATAGAATGGTTTGGATTGGAAGGGACCTTAAAGATCATCCAGTTCCACACACTCTGCCATGGGCAGGGACACCTCCCACCAGACCAGGTTGCTCAAAGTTCCATCCAACCTGGCCTTGAACACCTCCAGGGATGGGGCATCCACAACCTCTATTCCAGTGCTTCCAGTGCCTCACCACCCTCAGAGTAAAGAATTTCTTCTTAATACCTAATTTAAATCTACCCTCTTTCAGTTTAAAATCATTACCCCTCATCCTATTGCTCCACTCCCTGATAAAGAGTCCCTCCCCATCTCTCCTATAGGCCCCCTTCAGGTACCAGAAGGCTGCTATAAGGTCTCCCTAGGCTGAAAAACTCCAACTCTCTCAGCCTGTCCTCATAGCAGAGGTGCTCCATCCCTCTGATCATTTTCATGGCCCTCCTCTGGGCTGGCTCCAACAGGTCCATGTCCTTCCTGTGTTGAGGGCTCCAAAGATGGACTCAGCACTCCAGGTGAGGTCTCACCAGAGTGGAGTAGATGGGATACTGTTGCACAGGAACTGAGTCCCATAAAGTCTCACAATGGATTTGAGTGAAGTTTGCATAGGGATGAGAATGAAAATGTAAAGTTTGGTGGGTCAGTTATGTTCTTGCACTCTGCCAGCCAATACCTTTATCTGTTTGCCTCTTTGTTCTCCTCTCAGAACAGCAAATTTCTGCTATTTCAGATCTAGCCTTTCAGTATCCTTGGGCTATAGCATTTCATGGCAGCAGGAAAGTATAATTTTAGCGTATTTTAGTTTTTATGCCATGCTCTCGATCTGCCTCCTCACCTCCTTTTGTTCTTTTTCTCTTAAGCAGAAAGGCAACAGAAACCAGGCACTGAAGAAAAATGAATACTGCTCCCTGACAACAAAATCTAGAGCCAACTGTTGCAGTCAGTTTTAATTTGCATTCCCTGGTGAAACCCTGAAGCTTACTGAGACATGGAAACACACAGGCTATCACAATTTATGCTCATGCACATCAATACTGCTTTTTTTTTAACTTCTTTTTCCTTGCAATTGTTTAAAGGAAATGTTAGCAGAGATGCAGACTTCTGCCAAACCCATACAGCTTTTTGGACGTGTTCAGGGATGTCCAAATTCTCAGTCCTGAGTGAGGAGAGGTGGGCACGTTTCTCTTGCCCCAGCTGGAGAATAATATAGATTTAGTGCCTGTTTGCCTAGAAATCTCTAATCTCAGTCCTGAGTCCCTCCACACATAAATGCCTGAACCACTCTGGGCAGTTTGCCTGTTCTTCTCTCACTTTGGGCACAGTTAGATGACGTATTGCTCATTTTCGTTGATTATTGTTTTGCGGTTTGTAGTTTAGTATTGTTTCATTTGTTTCTTTGTGTTGCATTGCAGGAGAGTGAATTTGGTGACCCAAATACATCCCTTCTCATCTGACACCTGACATTCCTTCTACTATCGGGAGAGGCCATGACAAAAACACACTGTGAGTTGGACCATTACAGCTTTTGTAATGGCTCTAGAGAGCTGAACATATTTTAATGATTGTATATAAAGACACTCAGCAGCTAAAGCTTCTGTTTTTAACAACAGAAATACTGCTTGAAAGCATCACCTCCCTTTTCTTCAAAATTTATGATGTTGTTGTTAAAGCCAGCATCTTCTGCAAATTACAGGGAGGGAAAGGTGTGTTTGCAAGGGGGAATGGAGGGGAGGACAGGAAGGAGGAGGAAACAGGATTTGTCACTGTGGATTAATAAACCAGAGAATGAATGTTTGGGCAGTAGTGCTTAACTGGAACCAGCATCAAATAGTTACTGCAAAAAAACTAATAAACCTTTTAGCACTCACTGGTGAGGTGCTAATGAATTTGAATTTATGTTTTTGTGTCCATGTGGGGGAAGCAATCAAAAACTAAACATTAGTTAGTTAATTCATACTATCCTTAAAGCAAGATTTTGTTCTTCTTGGCCATTTTACCAGGCAACAAAAATGCAGACCCACTTATAAGTAAGCTCACAGTCTGATGGGCATGAGGTACCTCTAGTAAAAGAGCAAAACCAAAAGAAAATCTAATTGTGTTACGGACAACCTTATTTTTTAGAAGAAATAGGTATATTTAAAATCCAGTAATGATTTTATGGTGCTTATTAATGCAGTCAAGAAAGCATTATAATTTGAAAAATATCTTGTAATTGAATTATTTTTAGTCACAAGACTACAAGATTTCTCAGGATATCATAAAAAAGACACAAATATTTTCATGGATTTCAACATTATATGATCTCAGGTTTTTAATGAGGCCAGCTGCCATTTGGGTCAACAGGTATTGATACAATTTCTCTGTAGCCATAACATATTTACAAACATGTAAGTGCAAACTTTTTTAAAGTTACAAATGCTTATCCTTTTGAAAAGCAGGTTACCTTTATATGGATCCCTTTTCCTAACCTTAGACACCCGATTTTTAAAATGTTTGTCATAGTAACAGGTTATTTGTGTGCATCCCAAAGGCTTGATCTAAAAGTCTGGTGTTCTCTTCATTATACTCCAGCTTTCCTCAGGCTTTATCTTCTCTCTTTCCAGACTTGGCAGGGGAGACATTTGGCAAAGTTTTCTATACAGCTCTTGGGACCAGGAACTTGGTATCTGAGAACCATCCTTCCACAGTCTTGCCAGCAGGACTATTTTATTTCATGGCAGGTATGGCTCATATAAAGAAAAATCTGTGAAAATCTCTTAACTGGAATTCTCTCTTAGTTGAGGACTTTGTTCTTCAAATTACTCATGTTAAGATATTTGTCTAACTATCTTCTACAATACCTTTCAATTTTACTTTTAACTTCTTTATACGCTGTCTCTTCTGTTTCAGGGCTGCATAAAGAACTCTCTTGTTAGCATCAAATCTGGAAATTGGTTCACAGTGTGTACAGATATCAAGACTGTCAAAACAGGAGATATTTTTAAGTGTCTGATCTTCCCAATTCATTCTGCAGAGCCAGTTTAAATATTTCTGAATGTATAATCTGAAAGACTTGGTCTTGGTGACTGTTCCCTACTGATGAAACATCAAGTAGGAGAAAAAAAGCCTCTAATGCAGAGGAGTTCCCCAAGTGTAGTAACAGAAGAAGGTAAGACAAGTCAGCTGCACTGGACTTGCAGTCAAGCTATTTCCTTTGTCTTGCTGATAACAACCAGTGCAAGACATTTCACTGAAAAGTATAAGAAATTCTACAATAAAGAGTTCAGGAATATCCTGTCACAAAGAAAAGGGCTTTTTCTATATCAGGAAACAGAACTCTGAAAGATACAAATGTGTAAATACCTCCAGAACGGCTGGATCGTATGCATTTGATCTTAGAATTCTGATAATTATATTATTATTGTTAAGGTTCTTCAATTCTTGGTCAAACTTACTGGTTGCTTGGCCTCAGTGATACTTTCTGACAAAGGGATACCTTATACAGGCTAATGGTTTGAAGAGAGCCCTTTCTCAATACCCAATCCTGACTTTGCCACCCTTCAATTTGCTAGTCCTTTAGCTTTCATGTTAGGAGAAGCATGGCTGATGTGCTGTCCTAGAGATCACTGGCAGCTCTGCACATTTTACCCCGCTGATCTTTTCAGCTCATTCTCACTACCTCACTAGTGTCCCAGCTTCAGAAACAAACACAGGACCCTGTGTGTGGGGAAGCAGATTTTGCTACCTTCATATTTAAGCTATTTCATACTGGGAAGCCTTTCATACAAAGAGGAACTGGGATCCCTTTTTAGATTGCTCTGGGTCTTGGTCCATGTCCTTGTCCAAGTCTCAGCTAAAAGTGAATTTTTCCAGCTGCTTGAAGTCATTGAGAATCAAAATTTAGAAGTGAAATGCTGACACCACCTTCCCCGTTACAGCATTTAGCTGCTTCTGTCATGCTGCAATCAGCCCTGTATTGTAAGCCTCTGCGTTGTGCGCCTCTCTGATCTAAACATTTGTTAGCTTAAAATATCAATTCAATTGCAATCCATTATGCTCTGCTCAGAAAAAAAACACCACCCATCTGGCTCCAAAGGCTGCTGCCACCGCACGATGTGCTGCTGCTGCTGCTGTTGCTGCGAAGGCAGAGACCTGAGTCTGCCCTTGCTGTCACCGCTCTCCACCTCAAGAAATGGCATTGAAGGAGCTGACGTTGGACCACCCCAGAGAAGGTGTGGGGAACACGTCAGCCAGGTGTATGGCTGCATCATGCACTCTTTCCACCTTCTTTTCCCAGTCGTGTTGCTACCCTATTTATCAAGGAAGTGAAATTCAAAGTCTGGGAAAAAAAAAAAACAACCTGTCAAACCCCAGAATACACCTTTGGATTTTCTCTCGAGAAGATGGTTGTAACTCCATTTCTTTCCTGCTGAATCACCATCCAAGACACTTTCAGGCATTTCCGAGAGAACTCTTTAAAACAAAACTGACTCCATAGGAGTGGAAAGGAAAAATCATGCTTTTTAAAGGAAATGCCAAGAAAAAGATATAAAATATTCATTACCCAGAAGAATCTCTTTTTACTGCAACCATTTTAGTATCTATTGTGCTTGCAGGTGAAAATACCTGACTAA
Source organism: Gallinago jamesoni (assembly GCA_025769975.1). Classification (NCBI taxonomy): domain Eukaryota; kingdom Metazoa; phylum Chordata; class Aves; order Charadriiformes; family Scolopacidae; genus Gallinago; species Gallinago jamesoni. The sequence goes on from JAOQGH010000149.1 coordinate 11,835, forward strand.
AACTCTCTAGATGAGAGTCTTGGCATTGTGGGGCGCCGCCTGTGAGACCTGCTGGGACTTCAGCGAGTCTGAAGAAAAGGCACGAGAAGCCATTTTCAATTTACTGTTGCCTTGGACTCACCTTCCATGTTTTCTGCCTTCTGCTGAGCAAAAGCAGCAAAGAGCCCAGTTACCTAGAAAAGCAGTTATGTTTTGTGCTATATATAGGTAATAAGGATGACAAGCTGTTATGAGTACCCAGAGAGAGTAAATGCTGCCATTTAGGGTCAGGATCAAGAGGGTCACCAGAACTCAGTTTTTTTATGGCTCTGGGGCATCTTATTTATTAAGCTTCATTACCAAGAGCGACTAACCCAGGAGTTCAAAACGAGCTCTGAATGCCTTTCTGTGGCACGAGAGACCTGGGAAAGATGTAATTTAACTAGACGGTGCACGAACAGCTCTTTCCTATCTATCCACCTTTCCAGTGATAATGAAGCACTCAATACATTTTTTCCCACAGAGCAGGAAAGAGAACATGAGAGTACCGAAGGCACTCGTTAAAAACCTGGTAACAGCCTGAAGTTGCATAAGCTTTCCGAGGGCTTTGATGCAGGGGTGGCAGCAGATGGCTGGAGGAGGGGTACACCCCATCGTTCGCTGGCCCCTGTGACGGGGACGACAGCACAGCTCACGAAGCAGCCCTGGGGCTACTGCAGATTTTTAGCACAGCATAAAACAGTAAGCTGAGACGGGGGTTAGTTTATTTAATTTTGCAGACCGAAAACTGCAGCGAGAGTCAGGAGGTTTTTTGGTGAGTCATTCGGATGTTCCCACCGCCGGGGACACACGGCAGCAGCCTTGCTCAGAGCGATGTGGCAGCTGGCAGAGGGGACTTGCTGCTGCTGGTCTCTGCCACACATGTGAGTCCCCAAAGCCCCGCGGCCCCAGTTGACCAGCACCTGCAGGATGCTCCCGGTCAGCCCCTTGGCCACTCTCTGACCCCACGGCAGGGTTCTGGGTCCTCCTGGTGACACAGGGTGGGTGCTCCAGGAGGATGCTCCTGCCAGAGCTCCTGCAAAACCTTGCAACGGTCCCGCGTGGCTGCTGGAGGGTGACAGGGAGGAGGGCTATTTGTGGCTGTGCCAGGAAAGCCACACTGAGAAAAGATTCAGTTCACGCTTTTGAGTCAATTATGTGAGGAATGGAAGAATTCCTCTGCACCTTGCAATGTCTGCAGGGTGGGAAAGAGCATGCAGACGCAGTGTCTATTAAGTGTAATGGACTGGGATCAATAGTGATTCAGTAGCCTCATATCATGAGAGTCTTCCTGCCCAGCTGCTCAACTCAGGAGAGCACACTGGCCACCCATGCGCAAATGATACACTAAATGCCTCAATCAAAACTAAAACTAGGAATTCTCCCTTCCGTTGTATCAAAAAAACATTAATGATTTGTTTTTAAATTGTATTCATTATATAAAGAGAAAATAATATAGTTTACCACTTTATGAACTGACAAACCACAAGAAATAACACCCACAGGAAAAAAGAAAGGATTTTAAATTTACTGTCATTATAATTCATGGATTCACAGATTTGTCAGAGTTGGAAGGGACCTCTAAAGATCACCTAGTCCAACTCCCCTGCCAAAGCAGGGTTGCCCAGAGCACATCACTCAGGACTGCATCCAGGCAGGGCT
>JAOQGH010000150.1:0-13438 GCA_025769975.1 Gallinago jamesoni
CTCTTCTCCAGGCTGAACAACCCCAGCTCTCTCAGCCTATCCTCACAACAGAGGTGCTCCATCCCTCTGAGCATCTTCGTGGCCCTCCGCTGGACCCGTTCCAACAGGTCCATGTCCTTTCTCTGTTGAGGACTCCAGAAGTGGACACAGCACTCCAGCTAGAGTCTCACAATTGCAGAGTAAAGGGGTAGAATCACCTCCCATGACCTGTTGGCCACGCTTCTCTTGATGCAGCCCAGGACACAGTTGGCTCTCTGGGCTGCCAGTGCACATCAACAGATCATGTTGAGCTTCTCATCCACCAACACCCCCAAGTCCTTCTCCTCAGGGCTGCTCTCCAGCCATTCTCTGCCCAGGGATTGTGCCTGGGATTGCCACATCCCAGCTGCAGGACCCTGCACTTGGCTTGGTTGAACTTCATGCAGCTTGCACAAGCCCACCTCTCCAGCCTGTCCAGGTCCCTCTGGATGGCATCCCTTCCCTCCAGGGAGCTGACCGTGCCACACAGCTTGGTGTCATCAGCATACACTCTTTATTGGTAACATATACTCCCTACAGGCCAGGTGCTCCATGTTTCGGGTCTCCTTAATCCACTCTGTCCTTTTTTCAGCTCCCATGAAACACATCGTGGCAAACTGCTGACCAAAAAGAAAAAAATGGGGCAATCACATATCTCTTGACCTTCCTAGTCTGGGGCATGCTGTCAAATTGCAGCACAGAACACCTGCTTTATTCTAAAAATGGGAGAGGAATTTTCTACAGTCACACTGCTGCCAGAGACAAGAAATTCTAATTGCTGGTGTCGAGATTCACATCCATGAAAACCCAACTACCATCTAACAGCCCTCAGCACTACCTCGCCTAAGGTGCCCTAAGTATGACCTTTCCACACAAAGGGGGAATCGGGATGTTAAAACCGCAGACTCAACTCTGGTCTTCACCTCAGGAGGTCATTCTGTTCTGCATCTCAGAGAACAGTAACACACCCCTCTCTGAACCTAAAAGCCACAGCCCTACACTGAGTTTCAAATCCACATACGTCATTTGGCTGCCAGATTAACTCACGGGATTGCCACAGTTGGCGTGAGGGAACCTTAGATGGTTTTTGTCCTGTTATATGGAGGACTTCTGCAGAGGAGATGTGGCCCCACCACACAGCTCCCTGGGACCTGGGCTGGCTACCAAGACCAGACTCCAGCTCTTGAGGAAGAGGATGGAGGAACTGTTGGTATTTAGAAGGGAGCCCTGAAGAGGCAGAGGGCTGCTCGTAAAGCAGGGTGTGGTTTCAAAGAAAGAGCATATTGTGGAAGACTTCTAGGCCTCTGGTATTGAACAAATGACCAATGCCCTGGGAAAACATGTTCTAACAATAACAAAAGCCTTTAAAACAAATGCTTGGGGGAAAAAACTGCGAGTGGTTTCTAGAATCATGTATTAAATACAGTGAATAGCTTAGCGAGTACTGCCACCTTCTACCATATCACCGTGAACGTTCCTCTATCCACGTTAGTATAACCAACCAGTTCCCTTGTTACCAGATCTGCAAGGAGAAGGGTGTGAACCCAACTCATCGCTCAGCTAAACAAGGGCTCTGTGATAACAGAAATGCAATGAAGTCCCACAGGCATAAGGGAAAGGGAACCAGAGCTGGTTTTAACAGCCAGGAGAGGAGCTGGCTCCCTGCGTGTGCTTTCCCACTTTATTCTTTCCTATATCTCACCTTTTTTTCTGTACCAGGCACTCTGGAGTCTTGCTTAATCTCAGTTCAGCCAAACCGAATCAAAGATGGACCCTGAGATTTACGCCCAAAATTTCTGTCTCTACAGGGCACGGAAAATCAAAAGGAGTGTCGTCACAGATCTAATAGGGAGCAGGAATGATCTCAGAGAAAGCAAATGTTTAGGATGTAAGACACCCTCCAGAAGTCCTTTGTAAAAGCAGCACGCAGGGCAGGATCCCAGCACCACAAAACCTGGGAGAAGGGCCCCCTCCAGATTAAAGCGACTACAACACTGCCCCAGAGGAGTCATTTGTGCTAACAAATTTCAATGCCTTCCCCTGGAGGAGTTTCTTTCAAGCAAAAGCTGTGACATCAGCCCATTCTTGGGGATAAATGGAGAGCCATGCCACTTGAGAGCCAGAAGAGGGAGAGGGCAGAGGCAGATAGAGGCAAGTGCTTGCCAAAGCAGATGCGACAGAGAGAAACTAAAATAGATCCCACGTATTTCAAGAGCTTCTGCAGTCCTGATGCTCCAGTCCAGCCCATGTGAGCAAACATCCACACACACGCTCTGCAAAACACTTGACATTAAGGACCACGAGAATAAAGTGCAGCATGTTCCTGGGATGTTTTCAGACACATTGAGCCCAGCTACGGAGTCTACTTACTACTTTATTTCAATCTCTTCAGCTGTTTTCTTCCACAGCCATCCTGCTACATTTAGGACCTTTTTTTAAACCTACCTCTGTCACAAATACCTGCAATTCTCCACGGCTTCCCTTGCACAATGATCAGATGTGCCCTCTGCTTAACAGGAATGCAAGTACTCCACACCTGTGGTACTCATTATGGATATAGAATTATGGTCTTGCTATGGCTTTACAGTAAAATCTGAAACGACTGCAGGAAATAGGCCCAATGTCAAAGCAGAAAACAGAAGAAAAGGCTAACTCCTGTTTCATTACCTGCCATTTCCAAGACCTTTGTACTTGGAGGGTAGCAAGCGTTGGTAACATGGGATTTGCTTTTCAAACTCTGACTGTCACCAACATAACAAACGAGGAAAGCAATCTTCTCACCAAGAAATAGCCACAAAGCATTCAAAACATGAGACTTACCTACTCACACCTACATAAAGCAGCCCAGCAAGTCAAACCAGCAATGAAATTTCCCAAGAAGACTTTTCACAAACAAATAACGCGTTTCGAAGCTTTCTTCCTGGGACACAGTTGCTAAATCCTTGGGATCTGCAAGGTTCTCACAAGCTGGGCAAAGCCGAAGAGAAGCACAGCCCTGAGTTTCAAGCACAGGAGTAGTGCTCATGCTCTTTTCTCTGCACGTACTTGTTGATTTAATGTCCCAAGGAAGAAGGAAGGCTGCTGGTCGGTAAACATGTGACAGCCACCAACGGAATGCTAGCCAGAGAAACAAGAGATATGCTGCTTCTGGCAAGATTTGTTTTAAAACTACCCTCTCACCTGCTCTCACCTTACGAGTGCTGGGTCTTTATTCAAGCAATTATCATACTGATAAATTTATTTTTTATTTATTTTTCCCCTGAACTCAGGGCAGATCCAGCCTGATTGTCTCTGCCTGCAAAAGATCCCTCTGCAGTGAAACTGGAGCTCTTCCCAGCAATTTATTAATTAGTGCAAAATTGTGTTTTCACCTTCCAGCACATCTAGTGCTCCTCCAAAACAGGATGGAAAGGCTGAAAAATAAAATCACACAGCTGAACCCAGCTACTCACAATGCTTTAAACATGAAGCAGCATGAGAAAGGTGGACAGAAAACAGGGGCGGGGGGGGGGGCGGGAAGGAGGAGAATACACTCTCCGGTCAGCAGGAACTTGCAGATCTGGCTGTTCTCAACCCAAAGGGCTTCTGACCTCATCACCTGCAGCAATTTGTCAGTCGGCTCTAATCAGCTATCAGCAGTATCTTCCCTCTCTAAGCTAAACTGCTCCCAGAGGCAATTTTCTGCAGGTGTTCCTAATGTAACTCTTTTTCCCTCCCTATCATAAAAAAAAAAAAAACCCCACAAAAAAAACATTCTGATGATCTTGTTTATAAATGCTGCTGCCTGGCAGATCCCTCAAGAGTAACATGGACTGGCATCTTCAACATAAAAGCTACTTAGAAAGAGCTTGGGGGGGGGGGGGGAAGTCCTCACTGAGCAGACATCAAACCCCTTGACTTCTGTGAGTCTTGCGACACGAGTTTCCCTGTGGATTGGGCATCTGGCTCCCTGGGCTGGCAGGGATGGGGGAGACAGAACCAAATATCCCAGGAAGAAAAAAAAACAAAATCAAACATGGCAACCCATGCAGTGATTGAGAACACTGTCAAGTAAAGACCATTCTCCCCCTCTGCTCTGCACTGGGGAGGCCACAGCTGGAATCCTGCATCCAGTTCTGGGCTCCCCAGTTCAAGAGAGACAGGGAACTGCTGGAGAGAATCCAGCGTAGGGCAACAGAGATGCTGGAGGGATTGGAGCATCTCCCTGATGAGGAAAGGCTGAGAGAGCTGGGACTCTTTAGCCTGGAGAAGAGAAGGCTGAGGGGAGACCTTATTAATGCTTCCAAGGATCTAAAGGGTGGGTTAAAGAAGGATGGAGCCGGACTCTTTTCAGTGGTTCCCAGTGAGAGGACGACGGGCAACAGGCACAAGCTGGACCATGGGAAGTTCCCCTCCAATCTGAGGAAGACCTTCTTTGTGGTGAGGGTGTCAGAGCCCTGGCATAGGCTGCCCAGGGAGGGTGTGGAGTCCCCTTCTTCGGAGATCTTCAAGCCCCTCCTGGATGCTGTCCTGAGTGATGTGCTCTGGGCAGCCCTGCTTTGGCAGGGGAGTGGGACTGGATGATCTCTAGAGACCCCTTCCAACTCTGACAATTCCATGATTCCATGATTCTGTGAAAAGAGAAATGCCTCCAGAGCAGCTTTAGCTATTTCAGACACTTATCACGTACACACACTGTGATCTAATCCCAGAGACACTGATAAGCAGCAGGATCAGGCTGAAGGAAGGGGAACCAGCTGCTCGTGACACACAGTGAAACCATTTAGGAGATGCAGGAGCAAATGCAGGCGGCCAACAAAGAGCCCAAACCACCAGGAATGGTACCACAAAACCTTCAGAGCACTTGACAGGCACAAGCATTGTCATCTGTCAGTGCTCAGCCCACCTGAATGACAGGCAGGGGTCTGCCTGCAGTGCACCACCGCAAGCAGGGGAGAAACATCAGCCCAGATTTGTCTGAAAGTAAATAGGAAGGGGGGGAACACACACACACATGAATACTTTAACAATGGACATCAAAACAATGGTCCTCAAAAACTTTTAGTCATTCTGAAGGGAAATTCAAATGCATTGGGGAATGCTCATGCCCCAGAACATGGAGGGAATCCACGCTTCAAACCCACACGCTTCCAGAGACTCTGCTACTTCACTGGAATGCAATGCAGTTCTCTACCAGCAGCTGATAAGATGGAGATAAGAGGGTCTTCACAAACAGGGGATAAAATACAGATAAGGGTGTCTTCACAAACAGGGAAGTTCACTGAAATTGCCGGAGTGAGATAGCCAAAAGAACAGGAAAGTTAATTGAAACTGCAGAACTGAGATAACCAAAAAATAGGGGAATTGACTGAAAATGCATAAGTCAGACCATTATAAAACCGCAAAAGCTAAACTTCCATGCAATAGGCAGATCAAGAAGTCTGTACCTTCCGAGTACCTCAGCCAACCAGGAAAGGAAGAGGGTTCCATGCAGCTGTGGAATTAGGATAAAACGGAGGCTGCTCTCTCAGGAAAATGGGAATGCCCCAATGAACTGTCCTTTCATTCGAATAAAGTCCTTGCAGGAATCCTCTGTCTCCTTTGGGAACTCTGGCTATGGGATTTTCTGCACACAATGAGAAGAAAATCCCAGTGAAAAAGATAGCTACAAGATTAACAGTGCAGACAAAATGTACAGGGGGGATTCACCATCAGTAAAGTCACAGTTGCAAGGGTGGTCCAGCCTGGGATTTGACTAGAGGCCATAAAAAGATTGTGCTTTCAGTGATCACAGGTCACAGAAGTGACCAAAAGGACACAAAAGTCATTAAGAGAAAGGCAAGTGAAGCAGGCAGCTTCTGCACTACAGGCACCAAGGACCATAAACAACACAGCAGAGGTGAGTGTCTCAGGGCTCCACTTGTCAATCAGTTGTGGGAAGCACAGGAAAAAGTCAGTGGAGGACCTCCAGGGGTCAGGGTGGTGAGAAGATAGACTCATAGAATCATCTAGGTTGGAAGGGACCTTCAAGATCATCTAGTCCAACCGTCAACCTAACTCTGACAAAAAACCATCACTAAACCATGTCCCCCAGCACCATGTCAACCTGTCTTTTGAACACCTGGACTAAAAGAAAGTTGTTGGTACATTAAGAGACAGCCTACATAACTGCCCATGGCAATTTACGTTATTTAATTAAGTGTATTAACACTAGTAAATCAGAGATTTGAACCAGAAAGGGAATAGATGTGATTTTCTGGGGCATCATAGCAAAACTCTGCATTGACAAAACAAGCAAAGTACAGTCCACTTTACCACCTTCCTGCAGACAAAAAAAAAAAAGAAGTTAGAAGTGGACTCGAGAGACCACCTGGGAGCTTGTACACAGGCCTGGCTAGGATGGGAAAGGATAAAAAAAATTAATCCCTCCTCACGTCATCCTTGATGAGGATGTCAGCAGTGGCTTGCTCCCCTCGGGACAGTGCTGCAGGCTCCAACCACATCCCTTCGCTGCCCTTGGCTTCTGCCCCAGCACAGACCACACTAACATAAACGAGCTCGGCTGTGCAGGAAGACTTCGTGTTTGTTAACATTTATTCTCCTCTGTTTCATTTTCTCTTGTTTCATAGTGCATTTCCCATTTAAAACTCCTAATAGATGGCAGTTAACACCACCAAGTGATCGTTAACTGCTGCACCCTTCGTAAATGAGAACATTCCCTCAAGAGTCAAGGCCTCCATTTCAGCAGTGTCAAACATTAACTTAGGGAGTGATTTAGATGAAAATTAAGGCCTTTGAATAAAACTACTTTTAAACCCTAAAGAACAAGTTTAGACTCTGTTGCTCAGCCAGCCAGTTTTCAAGGTATTTAATTTCAGGGAGAGATGACAGATTTCAGCTAAATTTTAATAGGGTGGTACAACTACTGAGTGTAATTAGTTATATCATCTACAGAACTTACTTTTTAAACTCCCACTTAAAGTAGCTAAGTAAAGTAACTTTTATTACCTTTCAGAGCTTATAATAATTAAAGTTTACAGTAAACCCACCGAATTCAATAGATTTACCTGGTTATAAATCTCTGAGCATAAAAATGTTTTGCAGAGGCAGCATGTAAGTGATTCCCAGACTTTCTGCAAGGTGCCAGCCATTGAGAGAGCTGATTAGTCAATCTCTGATTAATTGCCTGCTGTGTAAGAGCCAGGGTCAATCTACTCAATTAGGTGGAGGTCTGGTGGAGATCAGAGATGGAAATCAAAACCTATGGCAAAAGCTTCAGCAGAGGATGAGAATGTACCAGCAGCCTTTCTTCCTTGCATGGACCTCTCTCCACCTGGCAACCTGCTCTCCAGCCACAGCCATAAGTGGATGCCAAGTAAAGAGCAGGAGCTGGACACCCATATGTGCCTTCTCCTGTGTAGCCTTCCTACCTCCAGCCATCTTCATTTCTAAGGACTTTTTTGAGCCTGACGTGCCTTGTTTTCTTTCAAGTTCTTAACCAACCTTGCACAGAACCCAGGCAAACTTTTTGCACCTAACACACTCTTCTCTTCAGAAGAGATCTCTGCAGATCTACCTTCCACTGCATGAAGGTCCAGCTTCTTTGTTCTTCCTGAAGGCAGCTCCCTTTGATACTCCTTATGAGGCAGAGAACAAGTGCTCCCTGCCCACCTCTCCGTTACTACTCACCTCAGTCTGTGTATCTCATGATCCCCAAAAGTTAATGTCTTTTCCCAGTTCATGAGTCTTTGTCAATCAGTCATACCCATTACCACAAATGTCCATGCTGTCCCCTCTGTGGGACCTCTGCCGGTTCTGCTATACCCTTTCGGGAAGGAGGGAACCAAAACCGCACACATTGCTTAAGGTAAAGTCTACTCTGCTCTGGGGAGGCCCCATCTGGGGCACTGGGACCAGTTCTGGGCTCCCCAGTTCCAGAAGGACAGGGAACTGCTGGAGAGGGGACAACAGAGGGCTACAAAGATGACGAGGGGCCTGGAGCATCTCTCCTACGAGGAGAGGCTGAGGAACTTGGGTCTTTTTAGTCTGGAGAAGAAAAGGCTGAGGGGGGATCTGACCAATGACCCACCTTCTAGGGAGGGTGTCAAGAGGACAGGGTTAGTCTTTTTTCAGTGGTGTCCAGGGACAGGACAAGAGGAAACGGGCACAAACTTGAATCTAAGAAGTTCCACCAAAACATGAGGAGGAACTTCTTTATTTTGAGGGTGGCAGAGCCCTGGAAGAGGCTGCCCAGGGAGGTGGTGGAATCTCCTTCTCTGGAGACATTCCAAACCCGCCTGGGCACGTTCCTGTGGGACCTACTCTGGGTGGCCCTGCTTTGGTAGGGGGTTGGACTAGATGATCTCCAGAGGTCCCTTCCAACCGCATATCATTTTGTGATTCTCTGATTCTGTTTACACAGCAGCACAGTAGCATTTCCTACAAAAAAGGACAGCTTGCTTACAAGATCGGACATCTTCAGAGACAAAAAGCACTGTGCCAAGGAGCACAGAGATGTCCCCAGGATGTCACAGCTCCCAGTGAGCAAGCCCCATGCTGCTGTGGGAGAGGAGGGACTCATACAAGGGGGACACAGCAGGATAAGGCTCAGGGGAAGACAAAACCCAGTGGGAAGATGTAAATGACTGAACACCAGAAGCAGAAGAACATCGGAGCAAGCAAAGCCAGAAGAGAAATGCTGCAACGTGCTAAAAAAGCAGAGATTAAGATTAGTTTAAAACCAACCAGATTGTGACACTGTCCACAGGGCTACAGGAGAACAGGTCTGCACACAGAAAACAGGAACAGTTTGGAACTACAGTTACTCCACACAGGCTGGGAAACTATCTTGACAGGGTGGTGAAAACACATCATAAATACCAAGTTAAAAAACCTTTAACAGAAAAGCAGCTAGTCCCCAGCAACACATGAGAATGGCTATTCTTCAACACCCTATAGAAGAAAAAAAAGCCCATGGAAATCTAAGCAATAAGCTTGGATTTGAAACAGGAGAACTACATAAAAATCAGTGTAAAAAGAAATGGGCAAAAAGGTGGGAATACTTCCAGAAGACCATGTACAGGTACTATAGGGAAGCATCGGGATACTTATCAATTCAAAATACTTTAAAAGGACCCAAAAAAATCAATTTTTTGTTTGGGGTCGAACCGCAGATTGAGTTAATTACTGACAGTAAAGACAAAAAGGGGGAAAAGAATATCCTTCAGAATGTGAATATCACGTCCAGAGGAAGAAAAGAAAAAAAAGATTGTGAACTTGGGGCAAGTTAAATGCAAAATCATAGGAGGGTGGACCAAAAAACAACTGTGGTAAGCAACTTCCTAACAGCATAAAAATCTAATTACAGGTCTTTTTTAAGTGTTGCGGCAATAAGGTGTCTTCCTGGGAGCTGATGGGGTCAGAGATGATGAAGGTGTACAAGGAACACTTGTGTGATGATAGGCCTTGAGCAGGAAAGCCAAATTTTGCACCAGTGGTACCTGCAGAGAAGGTTAAGGACATAATTTGGGTATTTTCACTCAGAAAAGGGATCTTGGTGAGTGTTCAAAGAGTTCTTTGAAAATAGCTCAGTGTTCAATAACAGGGCAAATAAAGAAATATTCTGAGAAGTAGGGAACAAGACCACAAAACCAGTATTGCCACTACAAATCCATACTGTACCCCCTTTCTTCACCACAGCACAGAAGTCTTAAAAAGGTTGTAATAGAACCACACTGAGACAAGCAACCTGGATAACGAGGGGTCGGAGATAGCTTCTACTAAAGGTAAAAAGTCTCTTTTTCAGACAGAGAGAGGTAATTATGGGACCAGGGCAGGGATGGAGGGGTAATAAATTGGTGAGTAGTACGAAGATGGTGGATAAGGAATGAATTGTAACTACTCCTTTCTAGAGAACAACTACAAACACAACAAAATGAATGGGTATCAGGTACAAAACACAATGACATAAATAACATTTAATGCAACATAAGACTATGAAACTCACTGCTGCAGGATGTTGCAGGGGCTGGAAGCATAAATAGGTTCCAAAAGCAAACGAAAATGGAGTATGGGTTCATCGCAGGCTATCAAACACAAAAACCATACTGAAACTTCTGAGTTAGAAAGTCCCCAAACTGCTAGTTGACAGAACTGGGAACATATAACCAAACTCTGTTCTTAAACATTCTCCCCAGGTACTTGCTACCAGCCAGCATCGGGGATCTCTGTGTTGACATAGCACAGCCATTCTTCTGGCAGCACATCACAGATTGTGGGGTTTTTTTGTTTAACTTTTCAAATTACTTTTAAATTTAAAAACAATCTGAATCCATTAATTGAAAGCTGGGTTGAGCATCATCATCATCATTGTAAGATGAAAAACTGACTGCTTGGTTTGCAGCTTTCACTCAGTAGATCAAACAAATCACCTGCTCCAGTAGCTCAACCTGTCAAATAAACCTTTCTGGTCATCTGCTTTAAGCTCAGGGGCAGCAGTCCCAGCAGAAATGGTATCTGAAAACCAGTTCACACTGCTTATCGCCCAGCAACTAACTGAGCACCACACCAGCCCAACTGGCATGCAATGTACACACCAGTTCAATACCAGTCTCCTGGTCCTACAAATCAACTTTACAAGAATATCACGGATCCAAGAATATCACATAATAATAATATCCACATAATCCAAGCTCTTCCCTAAACTAGGGGAAGTCATAAATCTGGAGCCTTATCTTTATTCACACTCATTTTACTAAGGCACTCTCAGTTCATGCCAAGCAGCACCAGGAAAGGTCACTGCTCAGAATCACAGAATCTTCATGGTTGGAAGGGTCCTTTGAGATCACTGAGTCTAAACATACACAAAAAAAACCCACAACAAAAACGCAACCCAACAATCTAACAATCTCGGGCACTAGAGCATGCCCTGAAGTGCCACGTCTACACGTTTCTGAAATCCCTCCAGGGACGGTGACTCCACCACCTCCCTGGGCAGGCTGGTCCACTGCCTGACCACCCTCTCAGGAAAGTCATTCTTCCTCATATCTCATCTAAACCTCCCCTGACACAACTTCAGACCATTTCCCCTGCTCCTGTCATTATTCCCTTGGGACAAGAGGCCAACCCCCACCTCTCTACACCCTCCTTTCAGGGAGCTGTAGAGGGCAAGGAGGTCTCTCCTCAGCCTCCTCTTCTCCAAACTCAACATGCCCAGTTCCCTCCGCCTCTCCTCGTAGGACTTGTTCTCCAGACCCCTCACCAGCTTGGTGGCTCTCCTCTGGACACGCTCCAGCACTACAGCTGGAACAACTTACTATTGCTGTGGTAATGAATCCTCTACCAGGCCATGAGTTCCTCCAGCCTGGAGTCTCCCCTCCCACAAGAATAAACAGAAGCGATAGCTCTCTTGGCCAGGTAACGTCATCCCAGCAATGGCAAAACAGCACCCTTCTTTCAGCCTCAGCCACACGCACCTAATCATCAATCAAAACTCAAGAGACACAGTCAGGCTTTGCTGCCCAACAGAGAGGTCTGGGAACCATTGCACAGAGCAACAACTCAGCTCTGCCCTCACGGGCAAGGAAAGCAGAGAAGCCTTAGCCCCATCCAAGGCAGAAAACAGTCCAAGAATAGTCTCTTGGGAGACTGAAAAACATCCAACTATCTTTGAATGAAAAACATTCAGCTCGGAGAGAAAAATCTTCACATCAGTTTTGATTCCCTTGACCTTTCTGGCAGTTTTCACGCAGCCAAGAGATGGGGAAGGGGAACGGAGATGGCAGGAAGAAGGGAGAGAAGGTAAACTAGAAAAGGAAAAAGCAATAGGAAAATTCACCCCCAGACTGGGTTCAGACAGTTCAGCTTCCTACTTTGAAAATGGTAATTTCTCCCAGAAAAATGACAGTATCTTTTTATTTACCTTTTCTTTTGGTGTTGCCAAGCTTGGCTGCCAGGAAAATAAGTTTTGAACAAGAAGTTTTTTGACCAGATTTGACTGAAACATTGAATTAGTGGTGAAGGGCAGAGCAGGAAAGAAAAGAAAGAAATCAGGAGGCTCACATGACTCCAACCACACTTCATGCACTCAAGTAACTGCTCAAATGTAGTTGGTAGGCCAGTCTTTCAGATCTCCCTTCCCTTCCCTTCCCTTCCCATTTCATTAATATAGCACATCTCTCTGGTGTCTCTACCTTTAATGCTCCACTTGCTGGCTGGCTGACAGATCTCAAAAAAGCATGTCTTTCCACTGCCAGTGCCAATTCTGTTTAATCTTGTATGGAGAAGGTGTATCACTTAGGTAACTTTTTTCTCCCCCTCCTTTCCTGCTGCAAAAAGAAAAAAAAAAGGAAAGAAGTTTGCAAAAAAGAATGACAGCAATGTTTTAACCTAAATGGGAGCAATTTGCATGGAAATCAGATTTTTCAGGTGCCACAGATGTGGGGGAAGAGAAAAAATGAAGGGTGAATTTGACACAAACACTGCCAACTGATGAACCCCCAACTTTTAGATTCTCCCCTAGGGCAAAGTGCCCTGAAAAGAGAGTCTCTTCTGTACTGCCCACACATTTATTTTCATTCTCACTGACACTACCATTGTAAGACAAAGAACTTGTTTCTTCTTTTATTCATATGCTCTCTCAAAGCCCCCTGCACGCAAGCCCCACAAATGCAGAAAATACGTGAGTAGGTGCAGCTGGATGTGAACCCAAGTGAGAAGTGGTTTCCTTACCCAGCTTGATGAGAAAATGAGTTATACAATCAATAAAGCAGCACCAGCCCGGACGGGATGAGAGAGTCATACGATGCACTAAACACCACCCAGACATTATCACCAATAAATCATGGTGCCACGGGAGTTAGCAAAGGCACAACAGGGGTGCTAAAGCTGTTGAGAACAGAGGAGCCACCAGCACCCCAGGGAAGACAGCAGTCTGCCACCGGCACTTTAGCTCAACCAGTTCCTCCCAGCAGGATTTCTCCCAACAGTTAGCATTTGTTACACAAGGGAAAAAAATCTTTACGCTCCATAGCTGGCACTCTTTGTCATAAGTAGGGTTATTTGCACTTCTCGGAGAAAGGCCTTTAAGATAATGATTCCCATGGATAATTTTGTTCTGGCAGCACTGCCAGATCCCAGAATCTTCTTGGGATTACTTGGGATTAATCCCCCTGCTGTGGCAGGGGATACCACAGCACCCCACACTTAGGACCAAAGCACCACACCACAAAGCAGCAATATAGCTATTCCAACCAGGTCCCTAGCGCTGCCCCACACAGGCAGACAACGTTTTGACAAGAGCCTCAACATTAACTTGACCGGTTTTATCACAGAATCATAGAATGGTTAGAGTTGGAAGGGACCTGAAAGATCATCAAGTTCCAACCCCCCTGCCCTGGGCAGGGACACCTCCCACCAGACCACGTTGACCAAAGCCCCATCC
>JAOQGH010000151.1:0-13380 GCA_025769975.1 Gallinago jamesoni
GCCGCAGCTTCATACCATTTCCTCTGGTCCTGTCATTATTCCCGTGGTAGAAGAGGCCACCCCCTGCCTCTCTACAGACATTAGACTGGACAGGAAAGCCTGCAGCCCCAAAGTCTGGGTGGCATTGCAAGTAGTTCCCAGAGAAGCTCCAAAACAACACTTGTTCTTGCGCACATGTTGGATGTGAGAGCCACCTCCGGCCGTATGGCAGTTTCTGACCACGGTCTGCAAAAATGGAAAAACTGTTGCTTTGACACTAGACTGGAAAGGAAAGCCTGCATTCCCAAAGTCTGCTTGGCATTGCAAGTACTTCCTCGAGAAGCTCCAAAAAAGCAACACTTGTTCTTGCACACAAGTTAGATGTCAGAGGCACCTCCGGCTGTATGGCAGTTTCTGAGCCCCATCCGCAAAAATGGAAAAAGGTTGTTTTGTCACTAGACTGCACAGGAAACCCTGCATTCCCAAAAACGGCGTGGCATTGCAAGTAGTTCCAGAGAACCACCCAAAAAGCAACACTTGTTCTTGCACACACGTTGGATGTCAGAGGCACCTCCAAATGCATTGCAGGTTCTGATCCCCCTGTGACCTCCCCCCGGGAAAAATATTCTTTTGACACTAGACGGGACAGGAAAGCCTGCAGCCTCAAAGTCTGGGTGGCATTTCAAGTAGTTCCCAGAGAAGCTCCCAAAAATCAACACTTGTTCTTGCACACACCTTGCATGTGAGAGGCACCTCTGGACGTATGGCAGTTTCTGAGCCCCGCACCTCTACCCCCACCGGGAAAAATGGAAAAACATTATTTTGACACTAGACTGGAGAGGAAAGCCTGCAGCCCCAAAGTCTGGGTGGCATTGCAAGTAGTTCCAAGAGAAGCTCCAAAAAAGCAACACTTGTTCTTGCACACACATTGGACATGAGAGGCACCTCCGGCCATATGGCAGTTTCTGAGCCCGGTCCCCAAAAATGGGAAAAGATGGTTTTGACACTAGACTGGAGAGGAAAGCCTGCAGCCCCAAAGTCTGGGTGGCATTGCAAGTAGTTCCCAGAGAAGCTCCCAAAAAGCAACACTTGTTCTTGCACACACGTTGGATGTGAGAGCCACCTCTGGCCGTTTGGCAATTTCTGAGCCCGCCCCGCAAAAATGGAAAAAGGTTGTTTTGACACTACATTTGCCAGGAAAGCCTGCAGCCAGAAAGTCTTGGTGGCATTGCAAGTAGTTCCCAGAGAAGCTCCCAAAAAGCCTGCAGACCCAAAGTCTAAGTAGCACTGCCAGGAGTTCCCAGAGAGGGTCCAAAAACGCAACACTTGTTCTTGCACACAGGTTGGATGTGAGAGGCCAAACAACCTTTTTCCATTTTGCTGCATTGGCTCAGAACCTGCAACATGGCCTGAGGTGCCTCTCATATCAAATGTGTGTGCAAGAACAAGTGTTTCTTTTGTGAAGCCTCTCTGGGAAATACTTGCAGTGCTACTCAAACTTTGCGTCTGCAGGCTTTCCTGTCCAGTCTAGTGGCCAAACAAACTTTTTCCATATTGCTGCATTAGCTCAGAAACTGCAAGAGAGCCGGAATTTCCTCTCCCTCTTTGGGGTCTACTTGCAATTCAGCAGCCCCACAGCACCAGCATCAGACCTTACCGCTCCCGACAACTCCCTGAGAGCCGGAGGAGGCTGGAGCCAGGGGGCTGTCGCTCTCTTCTCCCAAGGCATGATGGACAGGACAAGGAGAAATGGCCATGCACCTGCAAGCTCTTCAGCCTCATGAACTTCACCCATGCCTCGACCAAAAATGCAGAAGTACTGCCACCTCCTGTCTCCAAAAATGGAGAGGATCATGGTCCCTGCAAAGAGTCCTGGGGAGAGGGAGAGGGAGAAGCAGAACTGACACTGGGATCATTTGGAACTCTGCGTCCTTCAGCATCTCAGCTGTTCATTATCAATCTGAAGCCCAGCGAGGAGACAGGCATCACAAAGGGATAGAGCACCCTGCCTCCCACTCAGGGGGACACCCACATAGCTCCCTGAAATGGGTGTCTAGAAACAGACAAAGCGGACATGGAGAAAGTGTTGAGAGTGCTGGGCTTCTTACTGACCAGTAAACCAGCGGCCTCGACCACCACCCACTCCGTTTCTGTGCAGGCAGGTTGGAGCTGTATGCTGGAGAAAACCCAATAGACTGCAAAAGGCGAAGGCGTGACAAAAGCAGCTCCCCTTTGCTCTTTGCGAAAGGCAATAATCCAGCAGGGGAAAGGATGAAAAGAAGCAGAAGAAACAAAAGAAGAAACAAAAGGATAATGACCTCCTGCAGACATCTGTGCTAAAGAAGACATTCAAAGATCCTAAGGCTCGATCTGACACCCACTCTGCCTTTAACCTTCCTCTGCATCTCTGGATTCTCGCAAACCCAGCACTCCCAGCCTCCCATCCCCGCAAAGGAGATTCTTTCCTTTGGCACAAGCCCCAGTCCCCCATTCCCGCCTAGTGAGAAGCTCCTCATAGCACAGGAGAGTGGCCACAGATCTGTGTCTGACACAGCACCTGTACATATTTTCAGTTAGACCTCCTGGCCCACATCCATCTCTCACCTTCTGTACTTCTGGATCTGCAGGCTACAGTGTAACACCAGGCTGATGGTCCTAGACAACTCCTGGGGGAGTGTTCTCCACAGCACCAGCACAGTATGTCCTGCGAAAGTGAAGGAAGTCCGAGGTTCTGCTGAGACTTGTCTCTCCCCAACCTAGACCCAGTAGCAGGGGCAGCAGAAACCAGCTGACATGCAGAAGAAGATGAGCTTGTGGGCAGTCATCAGCCTGGAGGACTGTGGGACAGTGTCCCATCCCGGGCAGTGGGACCCCTGTCCTCTCTTGGGCAGCCCCAGCAGTAGCCAACAGCAGTGGCAGCCCCTGCCCCGAACTCTCCTCTGCAGCAGGGGACAGAGGGGCCACTGCAGACTGAGTGTGGTGGCCAAGAGCTTGTTCCAGGTGCTGCACAGAACATCTGGAGAAGGAGAGCAGAGCAAAAGGCTGCCACAACAGGTAAATGCTGCCAATTTGGGAGGTAAATGCCAAATGCATGTGTGTATCGTTGTCCCAAACACCTACCAGCAAACTTCAAGATGTGTCTTCCAAATACCAGGATCTCTGTGGAGAAGAAAAGGAAGGGTCATGTAGACATGTTCCAGAAGCCACAGAGCAAGCCTCCCTCAAAGACCAGCACCTGGGCAAGGGTGCACTGTGGGACACAGCTGAGGAAAGCACTGCTCCGACTTCTCTCCCAGGCCCACAGTCGTCACTGCCATTGTACCCACACAACAGGCAGGGAGGCAGGGCCTCCAGATGCCACCAAACCTCAGAAAGGTGGAAGCTGGAAAGGACGTCTGGGCTCAATCTGATCCAACATCACCACTGCACCAGCCCATTCGGGCTGCACAGAGCCAGCTGCCCAGTATGGTGCTGATCCTTCCTGAATAGCTCTGAAGAGGAAGACTCCACAACCTCCCTGGGCAACCTCTGCCAGTGCTCAGTCGCCCTCACATGCAAGAGGTGTTTCCAGACCAAGCACAAGTTTTACACTATTTGACATACTCTTCTTCTCCAGGCCGTGATCCTGGTGTTTTAAGGAAATAAATATCCCTGAAGTTGGTCAAAGTCTGGTGAAGACTAAGGAAAAGCGTATTTGTCATTATTTCTTCTCGCCTTAAGCAATGGATATAAGCTTTTCCTTCCTGGCCTTTACTTTTAAAATGCAAAAGAAATCTTAGGGATTGTAACTAAAATTCATTAGGTGTCCTCCTCAGTTTCTTGATTTTAGCTCCACCCAAGCATGACATTTGTCTTTTTGCCTTTGTTTTCTTTTTCACACAGTACTTTACTTTCAGAGGTGTGGATCATTACCCAGGAGTCTGTCACCCGCTTTCGGGTACTTTTCTGTTCAGTCATTTGCAGCTGCATATTCCAAACCCCTTCTTACCTGCTGAGCTTTTCCAGATGAAGAGCTGCTGCCCATCATTCTGTTCACCCCGTTATGACTCACCCATCTCACAGAAGAGGGGAGATAACCTCTGTTGGACCCAGGGTTGTCTATGACAGACCTTGGGATCTGTGACCATTCAAGCACTGTTGTGCCAGAAGGAACATGCTGAATTTAGTCACTCAGTTGACCTCTGTTTCTTACGTCTGAACAACAGCCCACACTGGTTGTGCTCTGTCAGTGCATTCCTTCACTGCAGTTAAACCACCAGGATTGTACCTGACCACCAGAAGGCAGACACGTTCCAGCACTTACCATCAGTTCGATAGCCCCGTCCAGAAACCTCCCTTCACACTGCAGCAGGCACGGCAAAAATGCATGAGAAATTCAGTCAGGAGACTTCTAAAGGTGACCATAGTAAAAATTACCAACTTGGGTCTGAGCACAACTTCGTTCCAGGTGTCTGCAGGTCAAACAGCTTGGGAAAAGGAATCATGAGCAAGGCTACATGTGGAGTAAACTAAATCCACAGGAGACCGAAAAATCCTCAGTAATTTTGCTATAATGCTCTGAAGACAGACAAGAGTTTAACTCAATGTTAAGACAGGTTGTTTCAGCAGATACAGCAGTTTCAACACAAGCTTATCTAAAAATACACAATTCTGCCTGGTTTTATATGGTTATTCCATAAAGAAACGTGCAAAATTTTACTTCCATATAAGTTCCCAAAATATTCTGAACCTTAAAGCATATGCAACACATTCCAACAAGAATCCCGTTTCACTGAGTCGTGAATTTTCTGCTTTCATTAGGGCAAAGTTTGTTCACACAGAACAGTGCCAAAGAAATCTTGGGTTTTCCTTGGCCCCATCCCCCAGAGCACAGACCAGAGAGAGGGAGAGACAGAGGCTGCCTTCGATTCCCACCCACCTGGAGCTCTCTTTGGCCATACAGGATCCCGTGAGGAAACGTGGGAAATGCTAGGGAAGCACATTTAACCCCTACTACAGACCGGCGCTTTTTGACCAAAAGAACACCTTGACAAGAGAAAGCACAAACTACCAGAAGTGAAATCCAGTAATAATTCTGTTTTGTTCTCGTTTTAACTATCAGAAGTCCAAGATGGGCATTCTCTAACCCAAGATTTACAATGGGATAGTCACCCCGACTGAAAAGGAAGAAGAATTAGTACTATTGCTAGTCACTATTTCTGTACTGCTAAATACCCCAGTAACAGTACCATAGACAGTGACGCTTTATGAACAGTGTCGTCTCTGCACGCAGGAAGCCCTAAAATGCTGTTCATTTATAAGTCTTTCAATCGGAATTCTTTTGTGGCACTGCTGTGAGCTTTCACTGATTAATTCCATTATTACTGAGATGTCACTCCTATGAGCACAATGAGAAGTGTTTTGTACCACACTGGCTTTCTGACAGTTGAGCAACACCCGCCACTCCCATCTTTTCTTTTATTTTTTAATTATGTCTCTCTTAATGCTATTGAGTTAATTAAATTTACATTTTCTAGATTGTCATTGTTCAAAGTAGTTTAAAGCAGATGCCAGCCTTACTATCCGTCTTTCTTCTTGTGCCAAACTCACCCTGCTAAACACCACCTTTCCTGGAAGGGTCAGTTCTGTATCGTGGCACTACCACATGGAAATACTAAT
This sequence comes from Gallinago jamesoni, assembly GCA_025769975.1. Lineage (NCBI taxonomy): Eukaryota > Metazoa > Chordata > Aves > Charadriiformes > Scolopacidae > Gallinago > Gallinago jamesoni. The sequence continues at coordinate 5,638 of JAOQGH010000151.1, forward strand.
TAAAAGATTCCATTTAAAAAACACAAATATCTTGGTGAGATCAGCACAGGTATGACAGCAAACACAGATTGCAGGGCATCTTAAAGCGTAGGTGTAAAGTTTGCTGGCAAATGCCAACAGTTTTCTAAACGAACTGGGACAATATCTCCTTTGTGCCTTAATTCCAACTGGGCAATTGAAACTCTACATAATGTCTGCAGCCTGGTTGTGACACCATGGAAGATGGGTACTAAGGAGGGAGCCAGAGGCAAAGATGCATCTGCAAGCGCTCCTGCAGGGGACTGAAAGCTTGGTGAACAAAGCCCCTGACACCTTGCAGTTTGCTGAGCGAGTTGCAGCGAGGAGTTGCAAGCGAGTTGGAGCGAGGGAGCTCCTGCCCGTCTCAGGGAGCAAACCTGCAGCGATGCCCACACTCTGGAGTCTGAAACAAACTCACAGGTGCCTGGGTGAGAAGCACAGAAGAGAAATCACCTCCAGATGCAAACCCTTCTCATGCCAAAGCTGTTTGTGGGCAGCCGGAGGGATTCAGCCTAAGAAGCTGCCCCTGGAAGGAGTGCTGCCAGCGGGAAGGGAAGGAGGAGTGGAATTAAGACCCGCCTGTGTGCTGCAGCCCCACATTTTTCCCTAGTGTTTGCAGTGCTGCCTATACACTATAGTTGCTGCAGATGCCGACTCAGGCAACGTTCAGAAAAGAGCATGTTCTTTCAAGTCCCCTGATGGTTTCAGACAAGGCAAAACCCTCAAGAGATAACTGTCCAAGGGGTGTCTGAGGCTTTTCCTGTCACCCAGGCCTTTTTAAAGAGTTTTACCTTCCCTGTTACTAGGGAAAGACAGGGAGCAGCCATCGCCGGCCGAGTGTGCAAGAGTGGTGAGAGCAAGACCAAACCCCATGAGAAAGAGCAACAAGATGCAGAAGAGGACTTTGCATGTGGAGTCCTTCTGTTGGATCAGCAGGTGTTTAATTGACCCACGGGGCTTTGGGGTGCCGAGTGTTTTTCCAAACTCCTGCAGTTTGGACATCAATTCAGTAACATCTGCAGCGAGAAGTGAGTTCAGGGAGGAGGTGTAAACGTGCTGCCGCCTCTCAGCTCTCACTTTCTCACTCCCACAGTTCTGGAACACCCAAAGGTCGTCCCTTAATATACTCTTCCTATGGAATAAAAAAAAAATCACTCAGCAGTGCAACAACCCACGCTATATGATGCAAGTAGCTCTAAGCTGAGCAACTTGTTGACATGGAAAGCCGGGTAGATAAATACTGTGCAGACCTTCAGCTGGTATATAAGGAACTTGCCATCATGATAAAACAATTCTGATTATGGTTGTACCCTCAGAGTCAATCTCTTTTTAAGCTACATAAATCAATAAAATAAACACACAAGAGGTGCTTTCAATATGACAAAACGCCATTGCTGACTCTGTTGCGTGACAGAGATACCTCATGGCCACCCAACACATTTAACCAGCCCTGTCACTGGGGTGCCCGGGCACTCTCTGGTGGTAGAACCAGCCAGCAAATGGCACAGCCTCGCACACAGTGCTGGCCTGGAGCAGTCTCTGGTTTTTGCAGGCTCAAGATTTTACTTTACAGAGAGTTTTAGGAATCATATGGATCCATCTTTACGCCCTTATGCATTCTAGCCGAGGGAAGCACGGGCCCAGGTTGTCTTTTTGAGACTGACGGTACAGAGCATGCCATGTTCACACCCCTGACCCAGTGGAATGAGTTTTAATTCATTAATTATTTATGGCAGAAGCAGCAAGAGCAGCCCAAGAACTTTAACATTCATGAACCATATTTAATAATTTAATATGAAAACAGATAAAAACTAATCTTCTCTCTCTCAGAAGGGTGCTATAGTTGAGATGTGCAATGCTGCGCATGACTGTCACTTCAGGGGAAAATGTCGGCAAATATGATGACCATTTTTTGGCTTTTTCCCTTGTTCTATCTCTCCTTAGAGCATGGGCAGCATCAGATCACAGCCACTGCCCAGATGCGGAGGCAAAATGCTGTGTTTTTAACAAAAGGTGAAAACTTATATGGTGCCTGGTTTGATGTCAGTTCCCAGATGCCATGGGAGGACATCAGTGGCATCTGGGATTTTTCTGGCTTCCTCACCCTTTACAAACACTCCCAGGGCCATTTCAACATCCTGCAGGCAATGGAGTTCGTGTGAGTGTTCCTCCATTTTATCTTCACAAAAACCCTGAAAGTCAGCAAACAAACAGGGATTTGTAATTCCTTTTACTTTTTCAAATTAGTTAGACCAAGCTTCTTTATTCCTACTTCTGTGAATTCCTGTTCTGTTTTGATGCGTGGTAAGACACTGGTGGTTGAATAAGGCAGACCATTGGAGATCAAAACATGAGAATTAATTGTGCGATCACATAAAATTAGGTTTAATTGAAACTTGAGGGATTTTGCCTGGCCCGCGCGACCGGAGTGTGGAAGCCTCAGGCCGCAAAGCTTAACAGAGCCTGAGTATTTCATAGTCAAAAAGGAGAAACTCTGGGATTCTTGCACAAGGTGGGCCAGTCTGAACCTTGCAGCTCGGTGGAGAGTCTGCTCGACTCTAGAAACACAGATTTTTGGGGTTGAAAGTCAAATAAAACAACCAGACAGCAACAGAGCAGGGGGAAACCTCAAGCTGCCCTTGCCCTCTGCCCCCATTGGGCAGATTCTGAGCAGCCATATTTCAGAAGAAAAAATGAAGAGCTGACATTCACACCCTCTGCAGAGAAAACCACACAGATTGCTGGCACATCCATCCAACTCCTTTCAACACTAAACAACAGAAGAATTTCTGGGAGGATGATATACAAAGCCAGACCTTGAAAGAAAAATGTATTCTTTCTCCTATCCTCAGCAGAACAGCACTTTCGTCCACAAAAATCTAAAGGAGTCTATAGAGTGGAATTCCAAAGCAGTGAAGTGAGATGGTTACCCGGTTTCTACCATCAAAATTAAAATTAAAAAAATATATTAAAAAATTAAATAAATTAAAAATGTATATATTTCTGTGTTCCAAATTCCTGTTTAATGGCAAGGAATCTTTTCACAGCACCTGTGCAGGTGCAGATGAGTTCATTGAGGAGCAGAATACAGCACACAGCCCCAGCAGTTTTTCTACCTCTTCTTCAGCCTTTTCTGCCTCATCCTGTCATCTCTTCAGCTTTTTCTGTATCAAACAGGGCCACGTACAGCCCAATTGGATTTTTTTCTCCAGGTGGAATAATAGATAGGGATACAGTTTTAGCCTGAACCTACTGGGAGAAAAGCAGAAGCGATCTCTAAGGGAAATGCTTCAGTAAAAAACATTTAACGCCAAGATCCTCAACGATTCTCTCACCCATTATCTCCAGTTCTCACAATGCAACGTATAGGTGAGAGCAGAAAGAAAAGACAGAAATGCTTCTGCAAAGAACTGTACATTTCACACTGTTAGTCAGTGTAACCTGTCATTATTCTTTTAATATCTCTGCTCCCAGAGATATTAAATACTTCTTTGTAATTACACTTTAGGGCAAATCATGTCTTGTACCGTTAGATTTTAGCATGAAGCGTCCCAACAATAGGATTCACACATGCTACTGAAAATACAAATTTCTGAGTTAAAACTGTCCATGCTAACGAGATCCGCCTCAGTCTAACAGCTTTATCTGTTTCTGTAGGAGGACAAAATCCTTCTCGTGTATGTAAAAAGCCTCTTTAAAGAACTGCTGCCACAGGGGTGTCCAAGTACCAAAACCTAGGAATAAATAGCGACTCGCATATTATTAAAATAGATATTCCCTGGTCCAGAAGGCCCTGGAAAAGGATTAAAACCACTCCTTTCCCAGGCCCAAAGAAAACCTACCACTGTTGCCAAACTTTTAAGAAGAAACCCTTTCAATCAGAGCAAAGGGAAGAGCGGTACCTGCTGGCAATCACAGCAAATGAACAAGCTCGGCTTCCCTTTTACCTGCATAATGATAATAAAAAAATCATAGAATCATCTAGGTTGCAAGGGTCCTTAAAGATCATCTGGTCCAACCATCAACCTAACTCTGAAAAAAAAGTAAATAAGAAATAAAAAAATCACTAAACCATATTGCTGAGGTCCATGTCAACCCATCATCTGAACACCTCCAGGGATGGTGCTTTCAACCACTTCCCTGGGCAGCCTATTTCAATACCTGATAACCCTTTCCGTGAAGAAATATTTCCTAATATCCAGTCACACCTCCCATGGCTCAACTTGATGCCACTTCCACGTGTCCTACCTCCTCTGACTTGGGAGACAATACTGACACCTGCCTCCCTACAGCCTCCTTTCAGGTAGTTATAGAGAGCGAGAAGGTCTCCCCTCAGCCTTCTCTTCTCCAGACTGAACAACCTCAGCTCCCTCAGCCACTCCTCATAAGACTTATTCTCCAGACCCCTCACCAGCTTCGTTGCCCTTCTCTGGACCCGCTCCAGCACCTCAATGTCTTTTTTATGGTAGGGGGCCCAAAACTGGACACAGTACTCAAGGTGGGGCCTCACCAGTGCTGAGTACAGGGGGACGATCACCTCCCGGGTCCTACTCACCACACTGTTCTTGATACAGGCCAGGATGCTGTTGGCCTTTTTGGCCACCTGGGTACACTGCTGGCTCATGTTCAGCCGACAGTCGACCAACACCCACAGGTCCTTTTCTGCCAGGCAGCTCTCCAGCCATTCTTCTCCGAGCCTCTAAGCACTGCATGGGGTTGTTGTGATCCAAGTGCAGGACCTGGCACTTGGCTTTATTGAGACTCATTCTTTTGGTCTCAGTCCATCCATCCAGCTTGTCCAGATGCCTCTGCAAAGCCTCTCTATCCTCCAGTAGGTCAACACTTCCACCCAGCTTGGTGTCATCTGCAAACTTACTGAGGGTGCACTCAATCCCCTCATCCAGATCATTGATAAAGATGTTGAAGAGAACAGGCCCCAGTACTGAGAACTGTGGGACACCACTCGTGACCGGCCGCCAACTGGATTTCACTCTATTTACCAACATTCTCTGGGCCTGGCCCTTCATTCAGTTTTCCCACCTAAGCCACAGGCAGCCAGTTTCTCCAGGAGGCTACTGTGGGAGACTGACCATGTTAAAGTCCAGGTAAACAACATCCACAACCTTTCTGTCATCCAGCAAGTGGGTCACTTTGTCATAGAAGGAGATCAGGTTTGTCAAGCAGGTCCTGCCCCTCATGAACCTGTGCTGGCTGGGCCTGATCACCTGAGCATCCTTCCTGCGCTGCATAATGTCACTCAGGATGATCTTATCCATGACCTTCCCAAGCACTGAGGTGAGACTGACAGGCTTGGAGTTCCCATATGACCCTTCTTGTGGACAGGCATCATATTGCTAGACACCAGTTGGCTGGGACCTCTCCAGTTTGCCAGGACTGCTCGTAAACGATGAAAAGTGTCTCAGAAAGCACTTCCGCCAGCTCCTTCAGTACCCTCGGGTGGGTCCCATCCAGGACATAGATTAGTTTGTGTCTAGGTGCTGGAACAAGTCCCTTACCTCTTCCCTTTGGATTGCAGGGGCTTCATCCTGCTCCCTGCCCTTATCTGCTGGCTCAGGAGTCTGGGATCTCGGGGGACACCCTAGTCTACTATGAAAGACTGAAGCAAAAAGATATTCGGCAACTCAGCCTTCTCCTCATCCTGGATAAGCACCACCAGAAATCCTGTGGAAAGTTCTAATTATTACTCAGTTTGCCTTGGCAGGAAAGGTCTTTTCCATAAAATGAGCAGTGTTCTCATGCCAAAGGATAAAAATAGCTTTGGAAGAGAAAAATGTTGCATAAAACCAGAATATTTTACCCAGTTTTAACCAAAAGTTTGGCCTATAGTAACATGAGTAGCTTGTGGTACCTTTCTTATTGGAGCCTGTTGGAAGATTCAGTGTGAGCGCAGCGAACACTGGCAGGACTATTTAGGAATTTAAACTGTTTAGAATGGAGAAGATTTCTAATAAGTAACAATTAAGCTTCTGAATTGTGATCTGGCTTGGCACCAGGATATCTGGAATGAATTTCTTCAGAGTTGGGATCCCCATGTGAGATGCGTGGCCTGGTAAAGCATAGCGTTTCTATGTGCACAGTTAGAGCATTGTATGCTTATCGTTGGCAAAGTCTGCAGTGGGGAAATCTTGCATTTTTATGGATGCATTTCCACATCCATACAGTTCTGTGGTGGCTTTCAGAATCCTAGTTTTTGCCAGTTTAGTCTCTATTTATCTGGTCACAGATAATTTTAAACTTGCAGAGCTTTTGAGGAACTGTAAATTTCCGAGAGTAAACTACTCTTCTGTTACATAGAATCACAGAATATTCATGGTTGGAAGGGACCTTTGAGATGATCGAGTCCAACCACAAAATAAAAAAAAATAAAAAATAATAAAAAAAAAAGCAAATGACACCACACTCACCCATAGACAGACACAACCCAACGATCTCAGGCACTAGAGCATGTCCTGAAGTGCCAATCCTACACGTTTCTTAAATACCTCCAGGGATAATGAGGTGAGAACAGACACTCGGTTGGTAGGCGGTGGCAGCCTGCACAGACTGCAGCATGGGACAGGGGAGTGTTATGGGAAGAAAAAAAACCACAACAACAAAAATCCAATGAAACACAAACCAAATCACTTACCTGATTACACTGGCTAGAATCATGATTGGAACTTGGTCAAAAGCAATTAAAAAACCTATGTGTACTCAAACAGAGGCCCCACACAAACATGCTGGCACCTAGGCAACTGGCTGTAGCAAGTATTGGAGCCTGGCAATGAGGACCAATAGAGACAGCACCTGTGTTAGGTGTGAGCAGATCAATGATCTGCTTAAGATGGTAGCTGAACTGAGGGAGGAAGTGAATAGACTAAGGTCGGTAAGGGAGTGTGAAGGGAGTTAGACGAGTGGTACCAGGCTCTGCAGAGCCCTATAGCAGAAGGAGGTGACCCGAGGAACAGGGAGGAATGGATACAGGTGCCTGTTGATTAAGGGAAGGGAATACCTTCACAGCCCCCCTCATCTTTCCACTTGCCCTTCTACAAGTTTGGGACACTGAATGTTGAGATTGAGGCAAATGAGAGGGCAGAAGAAAAACCAACTGGTGGGTTGCCTAAAACAAATCAGTCTCCACTTCGCATCAGAACCTCTGCCCTAAAAAAGGTGACACCCTTCTGAATGGAACAGAGGGCCCCATGTTTTGGCCAGATCCTTTGCACAGGGAAGTCTGCTTCCTCCCTGGGGCCTGGATGTAAACAGAAGGCTGCCTATTCTGGTACAGCCTTCTGACTAATATGCCTTAGTAATTATGCAGCTAGGAAGCGATGAGGTCAACACCAGAAATTTTAAAACAATCAAAAAGGACTTTAAGACACTGGGGAAAATGGTTGAGGGAACAGGGGCACAAGAGCATTTTTTTTTTCAATACCCTTAGTTGAAGATAGGAATATTGAGATTAAAAAAAAACATACAAAATTAACAAGTGGCTCAGAAATTGGTGCCACCAACGAAATTTTGGGTTTTTTGATCTCAGGGAACTTTATATGGCACCAGGTGTGCTAGCAACAGATGAAGCACACCTGTCTCAGAGGGGGAGAAAGAGGCATGTGAGTTGGCAGGGCTTGTTGAAAGGTCTTTAAATTAGGCTCTAAGGGGGAGTGGGTTAATCACAGGTCCAGCAAAAACAAGCCTAAGGAGAGCCATCAGCTTGCTACCTCA
>JAOQGH010000152.1:0-13193 GCA_025769975.1 Gallinago jamesoni
GGGCTTGGAGCAAGGTGGTGTGGTGGGAGGTGTCCCTGCCCAGGGCAGGGGGTGGCACTGGGTGGGCTTTAAGGTCCTGTCCAACCCAAACCATTCCATGATTCTATGATAAAAAAAATTGTTCCTAGCTCAGCAGATATTTGGACTTTCATTACTCCTGCCTTGAGTTAGTGAGAGTGAGAGTGATGCACAAGGTGTTGTCTAGAGGAAGGGCAGAGCCTTCTGAACCAGGTTGTCCTTCAGTCTCTCACAACTTGTGCACAAACCTCTGGCTTTGTGACCCTCCATGGAGCCAGGTGGGTGTTATCTGGGAGATGTGTCCACTTTGGTCTCCATTCACGCTCCAAAGGGATGGCCCTTGCCATGGGGGAGCATGACCAGCACTGCAGTGTGCCCAGATTTGGGTATTTCCCAGCCCACCTGGTCTGAGGGTTCTCTGAATGGTTTTGTGGGTCCTGTCTGGATGGTTTTGTGGGTCCCGCATTTCCAGCCTTAATGTCCAAGGATTCTGTGTTGAGTCCTCATGCAGCTGGACACAGCTCGGCCCCTGCAGATCCTCTCTCTTCCACAGTCCATCACCAAGAGGAGTTCCTGTCCTAGGATCGGGTCCTGTTCTGTCCCTGTGGTGTCCCTGTGCCTGTCCCCTCCACCTGCAGAGAACCTCACGGCCTCTTTCTTCTGTCCCACAGACAGATGGTGGCAATGGAGATTTGGACCCTGGCATCCTGCTGACCGCTCAGACCATCACTTCGGAAACCACCAGCAGCACCACCACCACCCAGATCACCAAGGTGACAGGGAACACGACCAAACGACAACAACTGAAATAACAACAGAATGGAGAGATGGGCAGAGTTAAATAATAGGGACAAAAAAAAAAAGCTTAAACCCCAGTTCTTTAAAAAAAAAAAAAAAGAGTTGATTAATAGCTGAAACAAAGCATGAGGGTCCCAGCTTTGCCTGCATTAAGGCTGTGGGTTTGGGATTAAGGGCTCTGACTGTCCTGTGGGACCAGGGGAGAGAACTGTGCAGTGAGTCAAAGCTCTTCCCTGCCTCAGTTACAAGAAAATGAATATTTGACAGTTTTTCCTTCGAGCGGCGGCAGTTTTCCCCCGTGTTCCTGACGCCGCGGTGACAGCAGGATTCAACGTTGCTATTTTTGGCTTCTTGTCTTTATCCAGGCAGCCCCCGTGCCCTCAAATTCCCCTCCACTTCTAGACTAATGCTAGTTTTTTTCCTTTCGTACTAGACTGTCAAAGGTGGCATTTCGGAGACGCGGATTGAGAAGAGGATTGTCATCACGGGAGACGCGGACGTTGACCACGACCAGGTAGGAGCGTGGATGTGGTCGCAGAATGACATGGGGTTGGAAGGGACCTCTGGAGATCATCTCCTCCAACCCCCTGCCAGAGCAGGGCCACCCAGAGCAGGTCCCACAGGAACGTGTCCAGGTGGGTTTTGAATGTCTCCAGAGATGGAGGCTCCACCACCACCCTGGGCAGCCTCTTCCAAGAGAGCTTCTGGTCCAGAAGAGCTTCTGGGGGCTGGCACAAAGTAGACAGGCTGCCTCTCCCAGGACAGCTTCACCAGGAACCAACCTAGGGAAATTTTACCGGGGTAGAAATAAATCTTCAAAACTGATTTCAGTTTTCAAAACTCTTCTTTGCCAGTGCGTAGCTGGGCCAGCAGAGCTTCATTCTGCTCCAAAAGTGGTGTTGGCAGCAAATTTTTGTTTCCAGGTTTGGTTTGTACAAATGCAATTTAAAAAAAAAAAAAAAAAAAAAAAAAAGAAAAAAATCCACAAAAAAAGGTGAAATCAACGTTTTCCTTGCCATCTGCCCAATCTGCATTAATTTTTCTGGTAACTTTGCGGCGCTGTCGCTGCTGTGCAGTGCCAGAAATCATTTCACAGCACTCAGCACCTGCATTAAATCTCCTCAGTTTTATATGAAGCCTTTCTGTTGAGTCAGCCTCGTTGGCCCTCTAGCGTGTGTTGGATGATTTTTGTCATCAGAGAATTAGACTTTGAATTTAATTTTAGTGGCAGGTATCATGGGGGATGGAGAATAATCCTACGACAAGAACTGGTTTATTAATTCCAAAAGAAAAATGTCTTGAGGAGGTGTCTGAAATGTGCTCTCACACTGGCTGGAAGAACAACCAGGGTTTGCTTAATCCTCCTCATCCATCTTCTGCCACGGGGCAGTGGGGAGGTGGGGGGCATTCTTAGAAAACAGCTTTTCCTTTCAAAAATAATCTAATTCTACCAGAAGTGGTCCTAGATGGGCCACCAAACCGTGCAGCTGAAGTGGAATCAATTTGCTTTTTCCCTCCCCGGAGGGGAGACGCCGTCTCTGGTCCCTGAGGACCCAGGGGGGAGGTGGGACACGCTCTGAAATGGGGAGGGGGGGTGTCTTTTTCAGGTTCTGGCCCAGGCCATCAAGGCAGCCAAGGAGCAGCACCCCGACATGTCGGTGACCAAAGTGGTGGTGCACCAGGAGACCGAGATCGCGGAGGAGTAAGCGGGGCTGTGTAAGTAGGGACCCCCCCCCCCCATTTACACGTGGGTGCTGGGGGCTTCATCCCCACACAGGTTTGGCTTAATATGGTCAAAGTTGAAGCAAAATTATTATTAAGCTGAGTCCCACTCAGGCTGTTCCTCTTCAATCATTTAAGGCTGGTGAAGCTGTCACAAATACAGACTGATCCTGCAGTGGAAATGAGCCAGAAAACACTAAAATAAGGTACCTGGCTCCTGCCATGAGGTGGAGTTGCTTTTCCAAGCACCTTGGATGCCCCAGCAGCACCCTGAGCTGTAGGTTCCCTGTAGGTCCCTGCCTGTCCCAGTGCCAGGTGACCCCCTGAGCTGGACCCCAAGCTCCTGACTTGCCCAGAAAGATCCCTTTTCCCCAGTTTTGATGGTTTTGGGAAAGCTGCTCGAGGAATTCGGGAGCTCGGTGCTGTAGAGCCCGTCCTGCCCTGGTGATGCTGGTGTCACCCAAATGGGGGCCGTGCGTGTGTCCTGCCCCATCCCAACAAAACCTGTTCTTGAAGAAATTTGGGGAGTGGAAGAAGACATTGTTAGGCAAGAGCAGAGACAGCACGGTTTAACAGACACTGTGCTTGAGCTTTTTAATTGTCCAAGCCTAAATACAAATGGGAAGGGTCTCCTAAGCATTCCTGGACTTGGAGCTCTTCAAATGTGGTCCCTCAGGAGCGGGAGCAGGACGTTTGTTGTGCCGGGGGGTGGTTCTGAGCCTCAGCTCCTGCAGTTGATGGTAACTCACCTTATTTCAGGTCTCCAACAGATACAGGTTCCTCTCTTTCCCAAAACCCGGCTGGTGGCAGCTGTAACTCACCCTGTTCCTCTCTTTGTAGGACTCGTTCCTGCCAGACACAACACCAGGAAAAAAGAAACCCAGCAAAACTACCAAGAACCTACCTGGAGCACAAAGACCTCGGATTTCCAAGACTTGACACTCAGAGACATTCATATCATTTCTTAGGAGTTGCGCTTTGACATTTTACTTGGGATTTTTCCAGACTCCACTGGATCCTATTGGATAGAGATTATTTTTTTGTTTGTTTGTTTTATATATATATATAGTGACAAAAGTATGCCATATTTCTAACTGTACTAAATATTTTTTACAGGTTTTTTTTTTTTTTCCAATTTTGCATTCCCTCTCACGCCTGCAGCCTCTTCAGATACAGACCCAGACGCATCTCCCAGGGCTCAAAGGGTCACTGGGTTGTTTTTTTTTTTAAGGTCAGCCCTACTGCCTCCCCCTTGTCAGGGATAACGGAGATAAAGCCACATCCCTGCGGATTCCGGGATCCCTACACGCCTTCAAAAAAAAAAAAAAAAAAAAAAGCCATGGGTCCTTCCAGGAGAGTCAGTTTGAAACAGTCAGACTTCTTTTTTTTTTTTTTTTGTGCAGCATTTCTGATTGCCTCTTGATGATGATGATGATGATGATGATGATGATGATGATGAATTATTATTATTTTTAGCTCTAGGGAGCTTGAGACTCCGGGGTTGGCCGTGCCCGGTTCCCTCCCCGTTGGGTTCCAGGCCCCCGAGGTGTGAACCCCGTAGGGTGTTGTGGTGTAGCCGACGCACACATCCCAGTAGCTGGCTAGGTTTTAAGGAATGCTGGAAGTTGCTCCGAGTGTCTTATACTGTGAATTTTAGAGCTTTAAGAGGACTGTGCTGATAGCACCTCGCCTTCCTCCCGCGTGTCTCTGCCGAGTGCTACCTGCCCCTTTGTGTTTTCTAGATGCCATTAAATTAAAAAAAAAAAAAAAAAAAGCCCTTAGAAGTGTGTGTTTAAGGTGTTTGGACTCTGAATGCTATTAAGGTAGGCTTATGCAGCATTCACAGTAACTGATTTTTATTTTTTTTTTCCAGTGTCATAGTTTTTAATTTGTTTGTGTTCATGATTTTTTAAATTAGGGTGGGTTGTTTGTTTTTTTTTTTTTGTAACAGATTGATGTTTTTTTTTTTTCCCCTTCCCCTCCCAGTGCTATTTAAAACTAAACACTGTACCCACATACCAGGGCATGTATATCCTACTATCAGTTAATTTAAAATCCTGTAGACGACCCTTTCCTAGGGCTGTAAGCTGTGTTTGGAGAGGCTGAAGAAGAAATCTTAGGAGGTGGCGTGTGTTGCTGGTCGTGATGGAGCCCAACCATGGGGGGAAAAGTGCTGCCACCCCCTTTATCCACTCTGGCTGGAATGAAATACCAGGGGTGGTGTCTGCATCCTTAGCCTGGGCTTACAGACCACCAGGGCCACCTCCAGCGTGGTGGAAATGACCAGAAAACAGCTTTTTTTGGAGCTGGATGCTCTTCCCTCCAGGGCTCCAGGGGCTGAGCTCGCGCTGCTGCTTTCTGAGCTTCCTGGAAATGTTCTAATCATGCCCTGGTTTCTCCTTCCAGCATTTACATTCGAGAAGGAAAAAACCAAAAGCAACAAAAAAAACCCAACCAGCAACAAAAATCAAGCTTCGTTAGAGTCTGCCCAGACACTTGTGAACACTTAGAGGTTGTGATTTTATTTTATTTTATTTTATTTTTTAATATATGTGTATATATATATAGTGTGGCACAGTGGTAGCTGAGGGCAGGGAGCGCTCTGCTGCTGCTGCTCCTCGGTCGAGGATGGGAAGAAAATGGCAATAAAAAAAAAGCAAAAAAAAAAAGCTCTCTGCTATTTTAAATTTGAATAATGTGTTTCAGAAGTCACTGGATTTAGCTCAGGCTGCACCGAGGTGCTGTTTAGCTGCAGACAGGCTTCGAACTACACTGGGGCTAGTGTAGCTTTGCCGATTCAGGTGCAATTTTTTAATTAAGCCGTCAGTGTTGATTGGGGACAATGCTGGAAAGGCTGGAGCTGCTGGATTTTTGCTTCCTTTGAGCCTTGCTGGCAGTGGGGCCTCCTCAGCCTCCAGCCTCCCCATCCCGGTGGCTGCTTCCTGGGCTGCTCCGGGTGCGTGGTCCCCTCCTGGGATGCTCCAGGTACCGGGCATCCTGCTCGGGGGATGCAGGGAGTCCTGGGCTCTAGAGCTGCAGTGTAGAGTTTAATTCCTCCTTTTTATATCTGAACAGCCCTTTCCTTCCTTTATTCTGCAACGTGGATCCTTGCACGGGTCTGTGTCCCTGCTGGCCTCAACTTAGTGGGGTAACGCTTGCCTTAAATGCCCCCGTGTCCCTCTGGAGATGTCCCTGCCCCGGGAATTTAGCTTTTTGGCACCCAGTCCCTTCCTTCCTGTCCTGTAGCTGGTACCTGAGGAGTAACGGGGGACACCGAGGTGGCATTAGAAGGGTCTCTGAGCTCTGCCAGACAAAGCCAACATTAGAAATTTCGGTTTGTCCCTTGCACTTGGAGGCACGTGGCCGTCGGGAGGATTCAGGGGAAGGTGGAGCGAGGCTGAAGCTTGGCTCCCGAGCGCGGTGAGCGGGGACAAAACCCCCCAAAAAAGTGATTTCTAAGATGAGCAACCTGCTGGCACGAGAGGTGGCTCCTTTCCAGAAGGATGTGCTCACCGGGGCTGCGTACGTCCCTTTTTAAAGTCCTATAGCCTAGAAATCAACCTTCTTTTTATTTTCCTGGCTTTTGGGTGGCCGTTTCCTGGTTGTTCGTTCTCACACTCCAACACCACCCCCCTCTTCCCCCCCAACCTTCTAAGTTTTCCTTCTCCTCGAGTATTTTAAAACAACTTTTCTCCTCGTCTGACCTTTGCCATCACCCTCCTCTCACCCCGCGGGGGATTTTCCAGCCCTGCTGACCCCTCTCCCTGCAGCTCCCGGAGCCGGAGCCGAGAGAGATGATGGCAGCCTGGGGATGAAGATCAAAAATTTAAGAGCAGAAGAAGCTTCTTCCATCCTCAGGTGGGGCTGCCCCTTCCACCTCCGATGGGATTTTTTAAAACCCTCGGCTCTTGGCGCGCGGTGTTATTTCTAGGGACAACCCAGCTAAGTAAGGTCTATTTATATGAATGTTCCCAGCTCTTCCCACTCCACAAATTCACCCTGAGACTGTCTTGATTGTATAATATACATTATATGGAAGCTATTTATATATGAATGAATGTTTTTATAGAAAGGAAGGCGAGGAGCGTGTGTTCTCCCCCCCCCATTAAACTGGAACGGCGGCTCCGGCCGCCCAACAGCGATCTCTGCCCAACGCGGATGCGTTAGCAAAGGGCTGGCTCGTTTCTGGGTTTAATAAAACTGTGTTTTGCTGATTTTCCTACTTGTACAATTACCTTAAGAGGTGGTAGTGGCCCAGCCTTAGAGGCGAAACTTGTTAAAAAAAAAAAAAAGAAATGAAATGAAATAATTTAGTTGAGAAGATGAAGGAGCTTTGTAAAATTTTTTAAGGCAATTGTGAATTGTCTAGGCTAGCCGTTTACACCCTTCTTTATAAAAATAGGAACTTTTAAAATTGGCAAATCTTTATAGATTGACTAGCGATGGGAGCTGTTATTTTGGATTTTCATAGTAAAGCAAAGGGGAAGTTGCTGTAGCGTTTAGACAGACGTTAAGTGTTCAGTATTGCTTCTTGTATTGCATTTTTCAATAAATTTTCAAACAAAACTCTCTCCCTGGCCCTGGAGCATTTTTTTCTCACCCTCCTCCAGGTCTCTCCCCACCATAACCCAGCCTTTTTTTTTTTTTTTTTTTTTTTTTCCCCTTATCCTGTCTCATTTTTTTTTTCTGGCAGCAGCATCTTTGGGAGGGACAGAAATACCCAGCAGAAAGCTGACGGGGGCATCTTGGCCACCAGCCCGGCGGAGAATAAAATCCAGTTGGCCCAGTTAGGGTGAGGAGCTGGATGGGGAGAGCATCCCTGCAGGCAGGGGCACACACACACCCCCCCTCCGTGCCTCAGTTTCCCCACTGTGGTTCGTGCCCGTGTCTGTACTCACTTGGGAAAAGCAGCATTAAATCAAATTGCTCCCGAGAGAAGTGATGGCATCGGGGCAGGGGCCACCACGGTGTCACGTCCCCGAGCCAGCAGGGGCTGTCACACTCGGCCGGGGTAGCCCCCGGAGCACCTCGTCGCGTCCCAGCTAATTAGGGGCACAGCAAAACGAGCTTTAAATAACCCTGTTGCAGAGAGCTGGGGCTTGATGAGGTCCCAGCTCCTTTAGATGAGGCGCTTGGTGTGATGAGCCCCAACCAGCCAGGACCCAAATGACATAGTGCTGGGGGACAAACGGCCCAGAATCACAGAACCCTTCATAAAAATCACAGAATCCTTCATTAAAAAAATAAAAAAAATAATAAAAAAAAAAAAATCACAGAATCCTTTAGGTTGGAAGGGACCTTAAAGACCATCCAGTCCCTCCCCGTGCCCTGGGCAGGGACATCTCCCACCAGACCCACATGCTCACACATACATAGAAAAATCAAGAATACATAGTTAAAATGTAAAAAAAAATCAAAAAAAAAAAAAATCCTGATAATCCTGGCTATCATGAAACAGCAGTGAAAATTCTGCTGAGTGCTTTGGTTTCAGCCCTGCAAGATCAGAGGCAGAAAACACAAAGAGGGATGGGTCTCCATATCTCCTGTTATTTGAAGTTATGCACTAGAGTATGCTTTCTTTGGTATTAATTGGCATTAATTACTCTGCTCAGCTGCACTTCGGGGTGTCAGCCCCCCCTCTCAGCAGCCAGTTGGCCAAGGCACCACCTGCCCCCTTCTCCAAATTGCTGAGGGACGTGGGTTAGTGGTGGCTTCGGCTGCGTCAGGTGGATGGTTGGACTCATCTGAAAGGTCCCTTCCAACCTGGACCATCGTGTGAAAGATCTCAGGTCACCCCGGGGCAGCACCGGGCTCTGCCTGGCTCCAAGGAGCTGCTGCCCATCATCACCCACCAGCAACCTCACCCCAGGGTGAGGGGACACCGAGCTGGTGACCACCCCACCTGCCCCTGTCCTCCTCCAGGGACTGTCCTCTCCTCAGCGCTGGCCTGGACATGCTGCGGGGACATCGGTGGCACCAGGGATCTGGTCCCAGGTGGCCCATCAGCCCGAGCCACGGTGCTTTGCTGGGCAGGACCATTGCCATCGCAGGTGCAAGGACACCCACAGCACAGGGGACCTTTGTGCCCCATCTCGATGCCCAGGGGACATTTGTCCCTCCTCATTTCCCCAGGGGACAAGGGCAGGGACAGCAGACACCAGCCACCCCCCGAGCCCTGGGGCCATCAACCAGGGGGCCACCACCATGGGAAAGGCATTTCCTTGAAGGTCCCCCCCATTCTTCAAGCCTCCCAGGATGGATGTCCCAACCTTGGGGTCCCTTTTACCCCCCCGGGAGGGGGGGGAGAGGGGGGCTGTGCCCTTTGCTTCCCTTTTTAGCCTCGTGCCTCAGTTTCCCTCCCTCTCCCCCCCCTCCCCCCAAAAAAAACCTGCAGCATCTGCCAAGCCTGGAGCCTGGTGGCATTTTGCCTGGCTACGAGGAAGGGAAAATATTAGGTAAACAAACACCATGGCAATCTAGAGAGACCCAAATAAATAATAATAATAAAAAAATCCCAACCCAAGCCCGTTGTCCCAACGCTGGCAGAAGGCAGCCACAGCCCCCGGGCTCCTTGGGGGGGGCCCAGCCCAGGCTCCTGGATGGCCCCACATCCCACACCAAAGGCAATGGCTCCAGCTCGGAGGTCCCATCCTTTCGGAAGGAGCCCCAAAAAACTGTTTCCCTTCATCACCCATCCCTGGTCCTTCCTCGGGTCTCCATCCCAGACCCATCCCTGGGGCGGGGGGAGTGGCAGTGACACCGGGAGGAGAAAGTTCCCATTCAAACACCAGTTTGTTCCAGCCCAAGCTATTTTTAGGTCGTTCCTCTGGTTTTGGGGGCTCGGGCAGGCAGGCGTGTTCCCGGTGGGTCATCGTGGTGCCCCGGGACCCCGAGGGGAACCGTTGTGGGAGCTGGGCGAGCAGAGGGGGGGGACTCCATCCCTCCCCCACCGGAGAGCCCAGGGTGGGTTTGGGTCTGGGATAAAGGGGGTGGGAAGGGAGGAACGGCCTTTGCAATGGACCAGGGAGGACACCCCGGGCTCAGTCGTACCTGGGGAAACCCCCAGCAGCTCTTCACCCCCCCCCACCTCCCTCCCCAGCTCTAAGGGCTCGCTGCTCCCCCAGGAGCTGCCCCCCCATGTCACTCTGGGGGAGCAGAGCATCCCCAGGTCCCCACACAGCACCCCGGGGCCACACCAGCCCTTGGGAGGCTGGAAAACTGAATCAGTGGGCAGGATTAGACACCAGCGCGCACCAGTACAGACCAGTTGCTCCAAACTGGGCTTCCCAAACACCGCAGACCTGAAGTGGCACCCGAGAGCGGGGAAGCAGCAGCTCCCTGACCAGTATCCAGCCCCTCCGTCACCCCACGGAGGGGGACATGGCTGGATGGGTCCCACTGCCCTTGGTGAGTGCCATTGGTGCAGACCCGCACCCAGGACAACACGGTGGGTGGGTGCAGGTCCAGCACTCAGGGGACATCTCGGGTGGCTGTGGCATTTAGTGCCATGGGAGCTTTCTCCTGCAGGACACATCCAGGAGCAGATGTGTCTCCTCTGTCCCCAGCTCTGTGGGTCCCAGCTCCGGCAGCCCGAGGAGGTACATCTCATCTCCCAGAGGTGGCCACAGGGCTCCTGCCCACCCCGTGACACCGCGGCTGGTCCAGGCTCCCTGCTCAGTGCAGGAGAGTCCCCAGGGACGCGGTGACTTGGGGACATCCCCGACCCACACCCTGCTCTGCCTCCGCAGCAGCGACTCTTCAAGGCTCCCCCCCCCCCACCCCCCAGCACACACGTCCCACCACCCTTCCCCGGGTGAGACAGCTTTCCAGGGGTAGGAACGGATTCCCAAAGCCCAAATTCCCAGCCCTTTAGTGCCCCGAGCCCCAGTTAACCCCTCGCATGCCAAACAGACCACGTTATCCACGCAGCCTTTCCTTCCCCCAGTTTGCCCCCAACACGGGCATGTCCCCAACATGGTCCCCCATGGGCTCCCCACCAAAACCCCGGAGATCTGGGCTCCAACGTCGCAGGGATGGTGACAGCAGCTGATGGGGGACGCTGGCTTTGGGGACCCCATCCCACCCAGAACCAGCTCCGCAGGGGGATCAGCCCCACGTTGCTCAGCCCCTTTCTGCAGCAGGAGAACACGCAGAGCCTGGGGTCCCAAGGAGCCTGTGCAGGATGTCCTCAAATCAACCAGAGCCAAAAAATAAAGCAAAAAAAAAGTCAAAATTAAGTAATTACCCCCAAACCCACCCCAGCTCCATCCCCATGCCCGGGGAGCAGTGAGATGGGTGTCCTTGGCTCAGTGCTGGCTCATAACGTAACGCTGAGAGGCACTTTGCATCTTTGCATCCCACTTATTTCCTTTTTCTTTAAAAAAAATAAAGCATCCAAAAGCAGCAGCCTCACCAGGCGTCCCAGCACCGGGGAGCCCCCCCACACCCCATCGCCCCACTTCGGGGTCCTCATCTTTAAACACAAGGCGCAAAGCGTCGCGTTGTTGTCGCCCGTCACACGTCGCGAGGGCCCCCGGGGGCACAGAAAGCTCTGACACTTCATCTTCCCAGGGCCTCGGGGAGATTTATGGCAGAGAGAGAGAGAGAGAGAGAGAGAGAGAACACTCGCCCTAAATAATGCCCCAAAATTTGCATTCCCTGGCTGCAGGACAAGCCCATGGCAGCCAGCAGAGTGCTTTCCTTCCCTTACATCTTAAGGAAGGACTTACCGGCCAAGCAGACTCCTGGCTGTGGAGAGAGGAAGAGGAAGAGGAAGAGGAAGAGGAGGAAGAGGAAGAGGAAGAGGAAGAGGAGGAAGAGGAGGAAGAGGAGGAAGAGGAGGAAGAGGAGGAGGAGGAGGAGGAGGAGGAGGAAGAAGGGCTTGCAAACCAGCTTGGTGGGACCTTGGTGTGCTGAGCAGCATCAGGTGTGGGATGGGAGAGATGGTCCCCCAGCTGCGGCTGGTCTGGCCAAACAGGGCTGTGACTGTTTTCCTTCCAGGTTTGGGTCTAGATCCTTCACTATTGGGACCTGCTGCTTTTATTTTTTTTTATTTTATTTTTTTTGCTGTGGCTGCTCCAGAGTAGTGGCTGCCGGAGCAGGAGGAAGATGCCGGAGCAGGAGGAGGATGCTGGAGCAGGAGGAAGATGCCAGGGCAAGGGGAAGATGCTGGAGCAGGAGGAAGATGCTGGAGCAGGAGGAGGATGCTGGAGCAGGAGGAAGATGCCGGAGCAGGAGGAGGATGCTGGAGCAGGCTTGTGGTCCAGGCAGGAGACACCGCAGGCAGGTTCCCCTCTCATCCCCCATCCTTTGCCACATTGAGTTGCAGCCGCTTCCCAGGGTCAGGCAGAGCCCCAGCCAGGAAAAAAAAAGGGGGGGAAAGTCAAACAAAAGCCCCCAGCCCTGAGGCAGCTCCTGGCGCGGCTCCTTGTGGCATTTTGGGCTCCGATTCCTTGCTGCTGGTTTCCAAAGCGTGGCCCAGAGCCCGGCGTTAGCCCTGGCTGCAGCTGGTTAAAGCCAAATGAAAAGTTATTTTCAGCTAAAAACAACCTCCTGGCACGTCCCTCGGGACACCGCTTCGGGGCAGACCCCGCCGGTGACTTCTTCTTGTTGCTGTTTATTGCACTGAACCAGTGCCTAAATAATTTTGAGCTTAAACAGCCCAATAAATAGCCCAGCCCGGGGCTGGTCTGGCTCCCGGGGGGATGCTACCGGCTTCCCAACCGCAGCCGTCGGCCCCGTCTCTGCCACCCTCCAAAGGGACAGGCTGGTACCCAAACTTCTGGGGAGAAGAAACTTGCCTTGGAAACAAACCCAGCCTTTTCTTGTAAAGCAGAAAAAAAAAAAAAAATCAATGCAGAGGTGATGGGGGGGGAGCTTAAGGGTTATATTTTGGGAAAAGGGGGTTCAGCAGCCGGGGGGGGGGGTCTCGCATGGGGCAAGCGGGCACAGGGGAAGGTGGAGCTGGAGTTGGATCTGCTTTGGGCAATAGGGTGGGAAGGAGACACTGGTCCCCTTTGAAAGGCAAACCAGGAATTAAAATGAAAAAAATAATAATAAAATTTGAAACAAGGGAGGAATTTTCAAAGAGGGTTTTCAAAGGGAGGGCAAAAAAAAAAATATAATAGCTGTGGAAACCCTGACTTTTCTAAATCGAGCGCGGAGCGGTTTTTGTTTCTTGTGGGCTTTAATCTGCCAAGCTCTGGGGGGATGAGGGTGATGTGGAAGGCGATGACAGGCGGGCAAGAGCCACCAGTGTTGCCAGCACAGCCCTCCCCGGCTCCTTCCCCTGTCCCCAGCCCCATGGGGTGACACAAGAGCCCCCGGATGCAGATGGTTCCCCTCTGCCCAGCCCCAGCCCTGGGCCATGGGGATGTTGGTCTCTGAGCTGCTGGGAACAGATTTTTGGGTGTTTTTAGTCTTGAGAAGGCTAAGGGGGGATCTGATCAACACCTATAAATACTTAAAGGGGGGGTGTCAGGAGGACGGGGCTGGTCTTTTCTCAGTGGTGCCCAGGGACAGGACGAGAGGAAATGGGCACAAACTTGAAGACGGGAAGTTCCACCTAAACATGAGGAGGAACTTTTTTCCTGTGAGGGTGGCAGAGCCCTGGAAGAGGCTGCCCAGGGAGGTGGTGGAGTCTCCTTCTCTGGAGA
>JAOQGH010000153.1:0-13115 GCA_025769975.1 Gallinago jamesoni
CATGGGATGGAATACCTGTGTCCCTGCTAGGTCCTGGGAAGAAATTAACCCTTTCTCCACCAGACCCAGTACACCACCCGATGACTATCTCTCCCTCCAAGTAGTCCGTCCACGACTCCAGGTGTCCATCCTTCCCAACCGCTGTCCATCTATTTGTACAACCAGGTGTCCCTCTATCCCTCCAGGTGTCCATCCGTGAGTCCAGGAGTCAATCTGTCCTGACAGGTGTCTATCTGTCTGTTCAACCAGCTGTCCATCTGTCCCACAAGATATCTGTCTGTCCCACAAGTTGTCCATCTGTCCCTCCAGGTGTCCATTTGTCTCACCACGTGTCCCTGTATCCATCCAGCCATCAAAAACATGTGTCAGTCTGTGCCTCCATGTGTCCATTCATTCATCTCTCCAGGTGTCCATGTCTCTCACCACGTTTCCATGTAACCCTACATCCAGATGTAACCTCCAACCAGATTCCCATCCATCCCGCCAGGTGTCCATCCAGCACTCTAGGTGTCCATCTGTCTCAACCGGTGTCCATCCATCTGTACAACCAATTGTGCATCTATCTCATGAGACGACCATCTGTCCTCCAAGTGTCCCACCAGTGTTCCATCTGTCCTGCCAGGTGTCCGTCTGTCTCTCCACGTGTTCATCAATCCACCTCTACAGGTGTCCAGGTCTCTCACCATGTGTCCATATATGGCTGCAGGTGACCAGCTGATCCTCAAGGTGTCCATCCATCTCTCCTGGTGCCCCTTTGTCCCAACCAGTGTCGATCTATGTGTACAACAAATTGCCCTCCTGTCCCCTGAGATATCCATCTTTCCAACAAGGTGTCCATCTGTACTTCCAGATGTTCACCCATCACTCCAGGTGTCCATCTGTTCCACGAGACATCCATCTGTCCTACGAGGTTTCTGTTTTTTCCTCCAGGTGCTTATGTGTCCCACCAGTGTCCCACCTTTGATACCAGATGTCCATCTCTCCCTCCAGGTGTCCATCTGTGACTCGATGTGTCCATTTGTCCCAACTGCTGTCCATCTGTCTGTTCAACCAGGTGCCCATCTGTCCCACAAGATATCCATCTGTCAAACAAGGTGTCCATGTGTCCCTGCAGCCATCAAACCAGGTCTCCATCTGTCCCTTTCCATGTCCATCCATCCATCTCTCCAGGTGTCCAGGTCTTTAGCCACTTGTCCATATATTGCTCCAGGTCATCATCTATCCTTCCAGGTGTCCATCCTTCACTCCAGGTTTCCATCTGTCTCCACTGGTGTCTGTCTAACTCTCCAAGGAGCTGTCCGTTTCTGCCTCCAGGTGTCCATGTGTCCCAACAATTGTCCATCCGTGAAACCAGGTGTCTGTCTGTGCCTTCCCGTGTCAATCCTTCCATCGATCTCTCCAGGTATCCATGTCTTTCACCAGTTGTCCTTGTATTCCTCCAGATCCTTAGCTCTTCCTCCAGGTAGTCCATCTATCACTCCAGGTGTTCAGCTGTCCCAAGCACTGTCCATCTATCTGTAAAACCATGTGTCCATGTCTCCCACAAAATGTCCATCTGTCCAACAAGCTGTCCATCTCTCTTTCCAAGTATCCATGTGTCCCACAAGTTTTCCATCCATCAAACCAGGTGTCCGTCTGTCCCTCCATGTGTTCATCCATACATCTCTCAAGGTTTCCATACCTCTAACCACTTGTGCATATATCCATCCAGATGCTCATCGGTTCCTCCAGGTGTCCATCATCACTCCTGGTGTCCATCCATCACAATCAGTATCCATCTATCTTCAGAATAGTTGTCCATCTGTCCCTCCAGGTGTCCATCCAGGACTCCACGTTTCACTTTGTCCCAAACGGTGTCCATCTATGTGTTCAACCAGGTGTCCATCTGTCCCACGAGATATCCATCTGTCCAATGAGATGGCCATCTGCCCCTCCAGGGGTCCATTTCTCCATATATCTCTCCATCTGTCAAACCTGTTCTCCGTCTGTCCCTCCACTTGTCCATCCATCCACCCATCTCTCCAGGTGTCCATCTCTCTCACCACGTGTCCATTTATTCTTCCAGGTGCCCATCCATCTCTCCAGGTGTTTATGGGTCCCAACTGGTTTCCATCTATCTGTACAACCAAGTTTCCATTATTCCGTCCCACAGAGTAGCCATACCTTTGTTCCTCCAAGGGTGCTTTTGTCTTACAGCTTTCCATCATTGCAGGAGGTGTCCATCTCTCCAACAGGGTCTACCTCTGTCCCTCCAGGTGTCCATGTGCCCTAGCAGTTGTACATCCGTCCAACCATGTGTCTGTCTGTTCCTCCACATTTCCATGCTTCCATCCTTCCAGATGTCCATCCATAGAGAGATGGATGTCCATCTGTACCACAAGATGTCCATCTATTCTACGAGGTTTCTAATTTTCTCTCTAGGTTCCTAATTATGCCACCAGTGATACAATACCACCTTTGATACAATATGTCCATCTGTCCCTCTACGTGTCAATCCATCCATCTGTCCAGGTGTCCACGTCTCTCACCACGTGTCCATATAGTGTTCCGAATGATGATCTGTCCCTCTAGGTGTCCCTCCATCATTCCAGGTGTCCATCTGTCCAGACCAGTGTCCATTTAGCTCTACAAGGGGGTGTCCATAAGTCCCATGAGATATCCATCTGTCAATCCAGGTGTCCATCTGCCTCTCCATGTGTCAATCCATCCACCTCTCCAGACATCTAAGTCTCTCACCACAAGTCTATATATTGCTTCAGGTGACCATCTGTCCCACCAGGTGTCCGTCCATCACTCCAGGTGTCCCTCTGTCCCAACCGGTGTCAATCTAGCTCAGCAATGAATTGTCCATCTGTGCCATGAGATTTCCATCTGTCCAACGAGGTGTACTTCTGTCCCGCCAAGTGTCCATCCATGACCAAGGGAATCTATCTGTCCCAAGCGGTGTCCATCTCTCTGTTCAACCAGGTGTCCATCTGTCCCATGAGATATCCATCTGTTTAAGGAGCTGTCCATCTGTTCCTACAAATGTCCATGTGTTCCACCAGTTTTCTGTCCATCAAACCAGGTGTCCGTCTGTCTCTCCACGTGTTCACCAATTGACACTGGTTGGGACTGATGGACACCTGGAGTGACGGATGGTCAGCTGTTGGGACAGATGCAGAGCTCGTTGGACAGATGGACATGTAATGACACAGATGGACACCTCATTATAGAGCTAGATTGACACTGGTTGGGACAGATGGACACCTGATGTGATGGATGGAAACCTGGCCGGACAGATAGTCACCTGGAGCGATATATGGAAACGTGGTGAGAGACCTAGACACCTGTAGAGATCGATGAATGGACATGGGGAGGGACAGACAGAGACCTGGTTTAAAAGACAGAGGGATACATAGACCTGTGGTGAGACAAATGGACAGCTGGAGGGAGAGGTGGACACGTGGACTGATACGGGGACTCATGGTGAGAGAACTAGATACCTCGAGAGATGGATGGATGAACACGTACAGAGGCAGGTGGAGGCCTGGATTGACAGATGGACAACGGATGGGACACATGGATACCTGGAGGGAGAGATGGACACCTCTTTGGACAAATGGACATCTCCTGGGACTTAGGGACACCTCATTGTAGAGCTAGAGGGACACCGGTTGGGACACATGGACACATGGACTGATGGATGGCCACCTTGAGGATCAGCTGGTCACCTGCAGCCATATATGGACACCTGTAGAGATGGATGGATGGACACGTGGAGAGACAGATGGACACCTGGCAGGACGGATGGAACACTGGTGAGACACGGAGTTCCTGGTTGACTGCTGGGACGCTTGGAGAGACGGATGGACACCATGTCAGACAGATGGACATCTCGTGAGACAGATGCACAATTGGTTGTACAGATGGATGAACACCAGTTGAGACAGATGAACACCTGGACTGATGGATGGACACCTGGCAGGATGGATGGGAATCTGGAGGATTACTTGGACACGTGGTGAGAGACATGGACACCTGGAGAGATAAATGAAGGGACACATGGAGGTATAGACTGACACATGGTTTGATGGTTGGAGAGATACAGGGACACGTGGTGAAACAAATGGACACCTGGAAGGACAGATGGACAACACGTGGGACAGATGGATCTCTCATGGAACAGATGGACACCTGGTGGAACAGACAGATAGACACCAGTCAGGAAAGACAGACAACCCTGGACTCATGGATGGACACCTGGAGGGACAGAGGGACACCTGGTTGTACAAACAGATGGACACCCGGAGTCATGGATGGACTACTTGGAGGGAGAGATAGGCATCGGGTCGGATACAAGGAACATTCGGGAAAGACATGGACACCTGGAGAGATCGATAGAAGGATTGAGACGTGGAGGCACAGACAGACACCTGGTTTCACGGATGGACAACTGTTGGGACACATGGACACCTGGAGGCAGAGACAGACAGCTCCTTGGAGATCTAGACAGACACCAGTGGAGACAGATGGAAACCTGGAGTGAAGGATGGACACCTGGAGGGACAGATGGTGACCGGGAGCAATATATGGACAAGTGGCTAGAGACCTAGACATATGGACAGGTGGATGGATGGATGGACATGGAAAGGGACAGATGGAAACCTCGTTTGACGGCTGGAGTGACACATGGAAACCTTGTTGGTAGGATGGATATCTCATGGGACAGATGGGCACCTGGTTGAACAGAGAGATCAAAAGAGACTGGAACACAGGGACTTCTGGAGTCATGGATGGACTTCCTGGAGGGAGAGCGAGGCATCTGGAGGGATGCAAGGACAACAGGAGAGAGAAATGCACACCTGGAGAGATGGATGAATGAAGACGTAGAGGGACAGATGGACACCAGGTTTGACAGTAGAGGGATACCTGGACACGTGGTGATACAAATGGACACCTGGAGGGACAGATGGATAACTCGTGGGACCAATGGATATCTCGTGGGACAGATGGACACCTGGTTGAACAGACAGATGGACAGTGATTGGGACAAATGAACACAGTCAGAACATCGAGTCAAAGATGCTCACCTGGAAAGAGAGCAAGGCATCTGGAGAGATGCACTGACAACAGGAGAGAGAAATGCACACCTGGAGAGATGGATGATTAAAGACATAGGGGGACAGACGAACACCAGGTTTGATGGCTGGAGGGACATCTGGACACGTGGTGAGAGAAATGTACACCTGGAGGGACAGATATACTCCCTGTGGGACAGATGAATATCTCGTGGCACAGACAGACACCTGGTTGAACAGACAGATGGAGAGGCGTTTGGACAAATGGACATATCCAAGCACAGATGGAAACCTGGAGGGAGAGCAAGGCATCTGGAGGGATGCAAGGACAACAGGAGAGAGAAATGCACACCTGGAGAGATGGATGATTAAAGATGTAGAGGGACAGATGGACTGCTGGTTTGACGACTGGAGGTATACCTGGGCACGTGGTGAGAGAAATGTACACCTGGAGGAACAGATGTTCACCTTGTTGCACAGATGGATATCTCGTGGGACAGATGGACACCTGGTTGAACAGAGAGATCAAAAGAGACTGGAACAGAGGGACTTCTGGAGTCATGGATGGATTTCCTGCAGGGAGAGCAAGGCATCTGGAGGCATGCAAAGACAAAAGAAGAGAGAAATTCACACCTGGAGAGATGGATGCATGAAGACGTACAGGCACAGACGGACACCTGTTTTGACGGCTGGAGGGATACCTGGACACGTGGTGAGACAAAGGACACCTGGAGGGACAGTTGTACACATACTTGGACAGATGGATATCTCGTGGGACAGATGGGAACGTGGTTGAACAGACAGATGGACAGTGATTGGGACAAATGAACGCATCGAGTCACAGATGCTCACCTGGAAAGAGAGCGAGGCATCTGGAGGGATGCAAGGAGAACAGGAGAGAGAAATGCACACCTGGAGAGATGGATGGATGAAGACAGAGAGGGACAGACGGACACCTGGTTTGACAGCTGGAGGGATACCAGGACACTTGTTGAGACAAATGTACACCTGGAGGGACACATGGAGACCTTGTTGGAGAAATGGATATCTCGTGGGACAGATGGGCACATGGCTGAACAGAGAGATCGACAGCAGTTGGGATAAATGAACACATCAAGTCAAGGATGGACAACTAGAGGGAGAGAAAGGGATCTGGAGGCATGCAAGGACATCAGGAGAGAGAAATGCAAACCTGGAGAGATGGAAGGATGAATAAGTAGAGGGACAGATGGACACCTAATATGATGAATGGAGGGATACCAGGACACGTGGTGAGACAAATGTACACCTGGATGGAGACATGGATACCTTTTTGGACAGATGGATATTTCTTGGGAGAGATGGGCACATGGCTGAACAGATAGATGGACAGCACATAGGATCAATGGACATCAAGTCACAGATGGAAACCTGGAGCGAAAGCAAGGCATCTGGAGGGATGCAGGAACAAAAGGAGAAACAAATGCGCACCTGGAGAGATACATGGATGAAGACATAGAGGGAGTGACGGACACCTAGTTTGATAACTGGAAGGATGCCTGGACATATGAAGAGAAAAATGTACACATGGAGGGACAGATGTTGACCTTGTTGGACAGAAGGATATCTCGTGGGACCCATGGGCACCTGGTTGAACAGAGAGATGGACAGCAGTTAGGACAAATGGATACATCGAGTCATGGATGAACACCTGGAGGGAAAGCAAGGCACCTGGAGGGATGCAAGAACACCAGGAGAGAGAAATGCACACCTGGAGAGATGGATGGATGAAGACAGAGAGGGACAGAAGGACACCAGGTTTGATGACTGGAGGGATATCTGGACACGTGATGAAATAAATGTATACCTGGAGGGACAGATGTAAACCTTGATAGACGGATGGCTATTTCTTGGGACAGATGGACACATGGTTGAACAGACAGATGGACAGCAGTTGGGACAAATGGACACATTGAATCACAGATGGACACGTGGAGGTAGAGCAAGGCATCTGGAGGGATGCAAGGACAACATAAGAGAGAAATGCAAACCTGGACAGATGGATGGATGAAACCTAGAGGGACAGATGGACACCTGGTTTGATGACTGGAGGGATACCTGGACACGTGGTGAGACAAATGTACACCTGGAGGGTCACATGGACACCTTGTTGGACAAATGGATATCTCGTGGGGCAGATAGGCTACTGGTTGAACAGCGAGATGGACAGCAGTTAGGACAAATGGATACATCGAGTGACGGATGGACACCTGGAGGGAAAGCAAGGCATCTGGAGGGATGCAAGGAGAACAGGAGAGAGAAATGCACACCTGGAGAGATGGATGGATGAAGACATAGAGCAACAGACGGACACCTGGTTTGACGGTGGAGGGATACCTGGACATGTGGTGAGACAAATGTACACCTGGAGGGACAGCTGTAAATCTTCTGGGACAGATGGAAATCTCGTGGGACAGATGGGCACCTGGTTGAACAGATAGATGGAGAGCAATTGGAACCGAGGGACTCCTGGAGTCATGGATGGACTTCCTGGAGGGAGAGCAAAACATCTGGAGGGATAAAAGGACAAAAGGAGAGAGAAATGCACACCTGGAGAGATGGATGGATGAAGACATAGAGGGACAGACGGACACCTGGTTTGATGACTGCACGGAAACCTGGACACGTGGTGAAACAAATGGACACCTGGAGGGACAGATGGACAACTTGTGGGACAGATGGGCACCTGGTTGAACAGACAGATGGGCAGCAGTTGGGAAAAATGGACAT
Source organism: Gallinago jamesoni (assembly GCA_025769975.1). Classification (NCBI taxonomy): domain Eukaryota; kingdom Metazoa; phylum Chordata; class Aves; order Charadriiformes; family Scolopacidae; genus Gallinago; species Gallinago jamesoni. Next base: position 7,830 of record JAOQGH010000153.1, read on the forward strand.
ATCGAGTCGCGAATGGACACCTGGAGGGAGAGATGGACACGTGGTTATACAAATAGATGGAGAGTGGTTCGGAAGGATGGACACTCAGAGTCATGGATGGACTACTTGGAGGGAGAGATAGGCATCAGGTAGTCTACATGGAACACTGGGGAAAGACATGTACACCTGGAGAGACTGATTGAAGGATTGACACGTGGAGGCACTGACAGACACCTGGTTTCACGGATGGACAACTTTTGGGACACATGGACACCTAAAGGCAGAGATGGACAGCTACTCTGAGAGGTAGATGAACACCGGTGGAGAAAGATGGAAACCTGGAGTGATGGATGGACACCTGGAGGGACAGATGGTGACCTGCAGCAATATATGGACACGGGGTTAGAGACCTGGACACCTGGAGAGATGGATGGATGGACATGGAAAGGGACAGATGGAGACCTGGTTTGACGGCTGGAGGTACACATGGACACCTTCTTAGACAGATGGATATCTCGTGGGACAGATGGGCACCTGGTTGAACAGACAGATGGACAGCAGTTGGGACAGAGGGACTCCTGGAGTCATGGATGGGAGAGCAAGGCATCTGAAGGGATGCAAGGACAACAGGAGAGAGAAATGCACACCTGGAGAGATGGATGGATGAAGACGTAGAGGGACAGACGCACACCTGGTTTGACGGCTGGAGGGATAGATGGACACGTGGTGAGGCAAATGTACTCCTGCAGGGACAGATGTACACCTACTTGGACAAATGGATATCTCGTGGGACAGATGGGCACCTGGTTGAACAGACAGATGGACAGCAGTTGGGACAAATGGACACATCAAGTCACAGATGGACACCTGGAGGGAGAGATGGGCACCTGGTTGTCCAAATAGATGGAGAGCAGTTAGGAAGGATAGATAGCCAGAGTCATGGATGGAATACATGGAGGGAGAGATAGGCATTGGGTGGGAGACACGGAACACTGGGGAAAGACATGGATACCTGGAGAGACCAATGGAAGGATTGACATGTGGAGGAACAGACAGACACCTGGTTTCACAGATGGACAATTGTTGGGACACATGGACACCTAGAGGCAGAGATGAACAGCTACTCTGATAGCTGGACGGACACCGGTGGAGACGGATGGAAACCTGGAGTGATGGATGGACACCTGGAGGGACAGATGGTGACCTGCAGCAATATATGGACATGTGGCTAGAGACCTGGACACCTGGAGAGATGGATGGATGGACTTGGAAAGGGAGAGATGGAGATCTGCTTTGACGGCTGGAGGGACACATGGACACCTTGTTGGACAGATAGATATCTCATGGGACAGATGGGCACCTGGTTGAACAGGCAGATGGACAGCAGTTGGGACAAACAGACACATCGAGTCACAGATGGACACCTGGAGGGAGAGATGGACATCTGGTTGTACAAGTAGATGTAGAGCGGTTTGGAAGTATGGACACGTGGAGTCATGGATGGACTACTTGCAGCGAGAGATAAGCATCGGATGGGATACATGGAACACTGGGGAAAGACATGGACACCTGGAGAGATTGATGGAAGGATTGACACGTGAAATCATGATCGTTCAAAACAAGCATTTAGCACAAGTTAATACCAGGGGATCCATCAATTGAGGTGGTCCTGCTCAATCAGACCTTTTACATACTGTAGAAGGGGATAAAGTCCCTGTAGTGCATGAAAGGAATATGCTAGGGAAAACTGTTTGGGTTTTTCCTGCCTCGGGCAAAGGCAGACCCATTCATGGGACTGTTTTTTCTCAAGGACCTGGATGTACCTGGTGGGTGATGCTGAAGAATGGAGAAGTTCAATGTGTACCTCAAGGGAATTTGACCCTCGGTGAGAATACTTAATTCTGAGTATGATGTTAGTTTTTAATAATACTAACAGTGTTCTATAAGTGTTTTTCAGGATCACACTGCAATGATGGAACCTAGCCGGATTGATTAAGTGGCGTCCAGTGAAACTTCTCCGAGATGGACATGTTACCCATGGCACGAACCACATGAATTTCACATCATCTTTCCTACCCTGAGAACCTGATCTGCTATGAAATGGACTTAACTTTTGTATATAGAGATAAACCATGACTGAGTGACTTACATATATTTATCTATATATGTATCTGTGTATAGATTTCATAGATAATAGTATTTGTAATCTAAGCACGATGCAAATGGTATGGAATAAGGGGTGGAATGTCCCGGTTTGAGGTAAAACCGAACCAGTTTTGTGTTCTGTAATTTTACAGTTTAGTTAGGCCTCCTCTGACTCTCTGAAAATTAACAGCATATTGTAGAGAAAACTGCTCGTTCTCAGGATGATCAGGCAAATGTTTGTGCTCCATGCCAAGGAATGGTAAGCAGAGAGGCCCGTGCTTATACTTGTTGCTATAACAACCAAGGTCAGCCATTTTTTGTTATTTGCCCTTTAGAGGGTCGGAAATGGAAAAGCGTAGAGGGGTCCCACCTGCGAGGAGGAACGGACAGAACAGGTGACCCAAACCTGACCAACGGGAATATTCCATCCCATCTGCCCCATACTCAGTATAAAGGCTGAGGGATCAAAGGGTCAGCCCCTCTCCTGCCTGCTCCTGGTCCTTTGGCTTCTACCAGGATGGCCAATGTCTGAAGAGGATCCTGTCTGTTCGTCTGCCTTTGATCCCAATCTGTGTGTGCCTGACGCCAGAGCTGGAATCCAGTTCCCATCCGTTGCTGAGTCCAGTCTGGGACTTCCCCCAGTGCCTGCCGGTGACGGGACTGATATCTGATATCCTGGGAGCTTGATACGGTTTTGTATATATTGTATCTATTTCATTATTTTCTTCTTTTTTATTTTAATATTAATTCTTCATTAAAGTAGTTTAGTTCGTTCTAAACTGCTCTCTCTCTCCTTATCTCTTCCTCTCCTCTCTTTTGGGGGGGGAGGGGGGAAAAGGCCATCTGTCGGTCCAGTTGCAGTGATTTCGCCTGAAACCTCGACACCTTTGTGCACCCAAACCTCTGTCCCCTCCAGATCCCACCTCCCTCACTTCCTGGGTTCCTCCAAACACTTTGGTTTCCCCCATAGACACCCACCTCTGACCTCCTTGGTCTCCCCAACCTCCAGTGTCCCACCAAAATCCTACCTCCTCCATCTCCTGAGTTGGTCCCCAAGATGTCCTCATCCCAGCACTGCCAGCTGGGCAGTGCTAAAGAAGATGGAGCTGAAGGGCAACCAGACAGACAGTGCAGGTGGTGGACATGGTGAAGCCAATGGGTTTGACCTCGTTGAAGGGCTAGCAACCATAGGTGTTTGAGGGAGTACCCGAATGGGTGGGGAGGAGGAGACTGGCACCTATGGGGGGGCAGGGGGGCACCCTATGGGGACAAGGAGGTTCTGGACCCATGCATCCCCCCTGTCATGCTCACCTGAGTCAGTGCTCCCAGATGTCTGGGTCCCCCAAGAGCCGTCAGCAAAGGCAGGGTGGGGGCTGTCCCCCCAGACACCCCAGTCCCTTCCACCAAGCTTGACCAAACTCCCATAATCTTCTTCCTCCTCAATTAAAAGCAGCTGTTAATTATTGGGGGGGGGGGGGCGTTGTGTATAGGGGTGCCCCCCCATAATACCTCCTGGGGGTTCTACTGTGTGCGGGGTGGAGGCTAATCCCTGCCAAGGGGCTGAGGGGACAGTGGGGAAGGCTATGGGGACAACTGGGGAGGGCACCCAGAAGGAGTTCAGGGAGACACAGAGGGTTGAGGGGACATGGCGGGTACTGAGGGGATATTGGCAGGGTCTAAGTGGACATGTGGGGCTTAAAGGAAATTTGGGGGGGGGCGTCTATGAGGGAGCTGAGGGGACCCAGTGGGGACTGAGGTGAGATTTAAGGGGCTGAAAGTAGAGGGGAGGAGGGATGACAGCATATTGGGGACCCAGAGTGAGTTTAAGAGGACATTGTGGGAGGGCTATGAGGGGCTGCGGTGACCCAGGGTGGCTGTGGCGACATTGATGGGGGGCTATGGAGGGGGCGAGGTGACAGTGGGGGTTGAGGGGCACTTGGGGGGGGGGACGACACCTGGAGGGACACTGGGGAGCTGTGGGTGCCCAGGGGGGCTGAGGGAATATTGGTGGGGGGGCTAAGTGGACATTGAGGGGCTGAGGGTGATCCGGGGAGACACTGCGGGGGGGGCTGTGGGGACATCGGGGGCATGAAGGGACCCGGGTGGGCTGAGAGGACCCGGAGCGACACCGGGGGGGTCGGGGGGTGGAGACAGTGGGGGCTGAAGGGACCCGGGAGGGGGGGAGGGGACCGCGGGGTCCCAGGGACGGACAAGCCTGAAGACGCGGAGACACCGCCGCCGCCTGGGGCTGCGAAGTGACCGGTAACGGCCGCTCCCGCCCAAACGCCGTCGGTGCGTGCTCCGCGCCGCAGCCACGCCCCTCGGGCGGGTAACCACGCCCTTGGCCACGCCCCCAGCGCTATGGCCCTGCCCCCCGCCGCGCTTTGCGGCCCTTTCGCGACAGCGCCCGCCGGGCCCGGGGGGGATCCGGGCGTCCCGGGGGGTGAGACATCCCCAGACACAGACGAAAGGGAAACTGAGGCGCACACAGGCTTTGGGGGTGGGGAGGTGGGTGTCCTGGGGGAACCCGGGCGTCTCCCAAGCCCCCCCCTTATTCCACGCTGCCCACCTCCCCGGGGGCTTCGCTTGTTTTGTGCCCTTGTATCATGTTTTTAGGAGGGTTGTTGTGCTGATTCCCGTCCCGGTCAAAAATTAGCAACTGCTTTAATTAGACACCATATCCTGCAACTGCTATTGCTGTTATCTTTTGGTTGATGGCTCACTGTGACCATGCTGAGGTGTCTGCATGCATAAAGAACTTAAAGGACTGACCAAATGGAGCTTCAGTTAAGAGGGACCTTAAGAAACCCTGGGAATGGGCCAACAGAATCACAGAATGGAAAGGTTTGGAAGGGACTCCTGGAGATCATCTAGTCCAACACCCCTATCTTAGTAGGGTCACCCAGAGTAGGCTGGACAGGAACAGGGCCAGGTTTGGATATCTCCAGAGAAGGAACCTCCACAATTCTCCTGAAAGCCAGTTGCAGGGCCCTGGCGGCTGAAGTAAAGAAGTTTTTCCTCATGTTGAGATGGAATTTTCCGTGTTCCAGCTTGTGTACGTAGCCCCTTCTCCTGTCACCAAGCACCACTGAAACGAGTCTGGCCACATCCTTCTGACAGCTGCCCTGATGAGATTTGATGAGATCCACTCTCAGTCGTCTC
>JAOQGH010000154.1:0-13096 GCA_025769975.1 Gallinago jamesoni
GTCCTGTCCCTGCAGGCCTTTGTAAACAGGCTCTCCCCAGCCTTCCTGTGACTGCAAAGTCCTTCCTGGTGACCGTGATGCTGCACGGTGCCAAAGGTGCAGGTCTAAACACAGAAGGTGGAAACAGGTGGGAAAAGCAGAAGTGGCAGGTGGAGGATGTGGAAGAGAGTAGCTATAAAATCTAATCTACCTCAGCCTCCCCAAAAATACTTGTGACAGCTGGAAAAGATTCAGCTTTTCAAGGAGGCAGATGGAGCCTGAGATGGAAGATGAATAAAAGCCACGTTTTTTATTTAATAGGTCTAAATAAGAGGCAGTAGTTCTGTGAAGTGGAGAACAGTAAGCAGGTTACCATACTGTGCTACATGGATTTTAAAGATATCGCATTCGTAGATTAAATTAAATTTCTAAAATGTTGGGTTTAAGAGAAACAAAAGGGACAGGAAACCTGTGCAGGAGCTTTTATACACAGCACAGAGACAGCCAAATTAAAGCTGCTGTTCTGGAGGACAGGGGAGGCTTTCGCTCAAGTTGTAACGGGCTTGGAAACTTAAACGGGAGGAAGAGATTGCCAGAATATTCCTCCTCGGATCCAGAAAGCCACGGCTGGAACAGGGCAGCAACCACGGGGCAGGAATGAGAGGGGCTGCAAGACTGGGTAGGGAAACAGAGAGGTATGGCAGCTCGGGAACCACAGGAACACACCGAAAGAGGGCAGAAACAGGAGGTCTGAGGAAATGCTTCTTACAAAATCCACCCCAAGCAAAAAAGGCAGGAAATGGTCAGAAGGAAGATGCGGACGGTGGGAATAAAGACAGGCCAGCGCAGAAGATACCTGCGGGCAGAGCTGCTGCGTGTGCAAGGGGCAAGGCTGGTTTGGAGAAGCATGAAACTAAATAAAAAATTTTGCTGTGGAGGAATAAATCCCACGTACACAGTGCACAGGGAAGAAGAATCTGGTAGCGCTCTATACGGGGAGGGATGAATGGTTGGGGGGGGGCTTCAGCAGTAATAAAGGAGATTTCTGTGTGAGATTTGCTCAGTCAAGTAGGAGAGACCTACTCCTTTGAGTCACTCAGCCATCCTTAGACTGCATGGAGGGGAGAAAGCTCCTGCTGATACCTGCTGAGCTGGAGTCAAAGGGAGCTTCCGAATGGGGTCTGACACTGAGGAGATGCAGTAGCCCCACTGACATCCCCCCCAGCCAGCACGAGCTGTCCAAGGCATTGGTGCAGGTGCCACCTCTCATGTCTCCTTGGTGACAGGAGAAGGTTGCAAGACCCTAACCAGCCCTTCCATACCCCCTGGGAAACATCTCCCCGGTGCCTGGACATAGTCTGAGGGCATGGTTAAAGTACACAGCTCAAAGAAAAGTCAGGGAGACAACAGAGTAGGTTTCTTTTCTATGGAAAATAAAAGGGTGGTGTCCTTCGCCTATGCTCAGAGCCAAAGAAGTATGCAAAACAGACACATTCCCCATGCGGAGAACAAGAGGTATCTCTGGTGATGGGACAAGTGCCAAACCATTTCCAATGCTGGAATCTTCAGCTGACTTCCTCCAGGGGTAAAACCAACCAATTTCACCCCAGTCGAAGTCTCCACACTCTGAGGAAGGGATTGCTTTCGGAAACAGCCATTTAGACCATATCATATGCCCAAATCAATTTACAGGTGGCTACAACAGACACCAAAAGCCTTAAGGTTCATATAAGTGATATATTGAAGCAGCAACAAGAAATAAAAGGACATACATAAAACTTCATCAGGTTTATCAAAGTTTGCTTCTAGTTCATGACCCATCAGCAGCATTTTAATATTCTTTGCATTAACATTTTAGCATTTAACCCTTCTTAGAGAACAGAGTAACTGAGCGGCAAGTACAGGTAAATTCCCATCTATTGCAAGGAGTCAGCAACAGGCCTCCACCTTCAAAACCAGATTCACTGGGAACAGGAAGTTTTGCCCTGAAATGAGACATCCCCAGTCTCTCTGCTGCAATTTCCAACTCACTGGCTTCCTCCCATAAAGAGGGGAGGATGTTACAGAGCTTTGCTCTGGGCAAAGCAGGTTCCCAAGTTCAGGAGCAAGAGAGGCTGGGGAGCTGTTGGGTCAGAGAGCCCAAATAGAGCAGATGGAGCTGAGCAATACCAAAACCAAAATGCACCAAAAGTTTCCATGCTCTGCAGCTGACTGAGAGGGTCACTGAACCCCTGGGTTCCACAGCCTGCTCTGTATAGGGGAAAAAGCAGGAGGGTTTCTGTACCCCAGGCTGGACTATGCAGCAGCCTCAGGATGCACTAATGTAGAGGAGCCACAGCTGAGACAGGTTCCTACCCACGCTCCTTTAACACCTCTTATCAGCAGCATTTGCTAATCCACCTGTTATTAAAACCTCAAGGCACATGTCGTCTCAACCACAGCCCTGTCATTAGATAAACGGGCTAATTGGGGCTGCCCTCCCAACACGAGCAGTTGAAAACACGATTCAGATGTTGATGGGTTCACCTTCTGCTGAGGAGCAACTGCAAATAACTGAATATGCAGAAGGAAATAAATGTCAAGTGAACAGTGCAGGGGACAGCAAGAAGAGGGATGGACAAATTCAGAGAAGCTGGGTGAAATAAACAGGACAGGGAAAGAACATTTCTTTTTGGTGATACAACATGGCGGGTGCTTCTCTTTGATAAGCGTGTCCGAAAGCTCCCTGGGGATAACAGAGCTGCTGTGGGAAGCAGGAGAGCCATACAGCCGAGGGGACCTGAGTGTCCTGCATGAGGTGGTGGGATCTGCTGCGGGAAGAGAGAAGGAGAGAGCCACTATGGTTAATTGAATTGTATTTATCAGTCTTAGAGAAACAGAGCAATGGCCTTGGGGCTACTCTCTCTCTCCATTCCAGAGAGTCAGAACCACTCTGCGTTCTGGAGACATTACAATGCAGCCAGAGCACGCTGTCCCGGAGGGAAAGGCTGTTATAATACTTTGCACTCGTGAACTGGAAAATGCTATCAAGGTAGGAAATGCTTTGGCAGGATGATGGCAGGGTCTGGTGGGGAAACTTCGTCACATTTTTAATTGAATCATAAAGACACACACTGCATGAGCAGCAACTGCCGAGGGATACATGCAGAGGTCCCGCTTTCCTACATCTCAGAAACAAATATTTAAAAAAAAATGACCAAGACATGAAGTCAGTTATTTTCAGAGGTATCAGGAGGGGAAGGTGGGAGATGAACAGAGCCCAGAAACAAAAGGGGGAGAGTGAGAGATGACAAAGCTGCCGAGCACAAAAGCCCCCTGATTATCTCCAGCAAACACGTGTCGGCATTTGCAGGCTCATCACAAACCCAAACGGCAAAGCTGTGAGCAATTATTTGGGGTTCAGCCCGAAAGAAATATTTGCAGAGAGCAAGCCAACAGACAACAAACAAGTCGTGTGGTTCGGGGTCCGGATTCTGCCCCACACTGCCATGCACACCAGCAGAAACCCAGTGGGGACGGTGATGGCACCGGTGTCACCTGCCCGTGCTGGTGACAAGTGAAATTCGGAATTTGAACAAGTGAAAGCTTTGTTTTTGGAAGGCAGGTCAGCGCCACGCAGCCACGCGGTGAAGGTGATGTCTCAACACCACATGCCATCAGTGGTCCCCTCTGAAGCCCCTCAGAGGAGTTTGGCTCGAGGGTTTCCCTGCTGAGGGAGAGCCAGAGGGCTGGCAAAGAGCCCGGGATCGGGGCACCGCTGCTCTGCCCTGCCTTGGGAAAAAGAGCAAATACCCCAAGTACTCATCCCTGGCTCAAGCCAGCAGTTTTCATCAGGCACGTGAATGGCTTTTACCATGATAGGAATTAAATTACGCTTTTTATCTGAATCACTTGTAAGGTCAGTACAGGCCCATTGCAGCCCCAGATGGCAGGTACTGGGGTGTGTCCCACGATGAACACATATATCATACCTCATTTTGATTCTTTGCATTCCCTTAATCTTTCCTCTTTGTGTCTGAGTAAGAAAAAGCTGTTTCTTGTGCCTTTCAAAGGAGTCAGAGAAACAGTCTCTGATGTCCCCATCTCCATCAGTGTGCCAGCAGCGTGCTTCACAGGCAGAGCCTCAAGGATGCAAGAACATGAAAAGCAAAAAACTAAAGTATTGGGGGGAATTTTCCATGAGGTGGAAACGTGTAGCTGCCTGGGGAAAAAAAAAAAAAAGAAAAAAAAAAAAGCAAGCTTAGATCCTTTTTGTTTTCTCTCTTTGCTATTCAGAGAACCTTGTGTCATCTGAGCAGAGACACAGCGGGGAGCTGCTACTTGCCTTGCCAAGGCAATGAGAAGGAATATTCTCTGTTAAAGACACCACCCTCGTAGGGATTATAAATACAAAAGGAGATGAATTTATCCAGTTGAACCTAATCCACGAAAAACACTGCAGTGAGGAGAAAGGGGAGCGCCTGGATGTGGGCGATGGGCCAGGAGGGAACATACGAATCATGTTAAAAACCTATAAAGGAGCACCAGAAAATGTATTTTAATATAGAAGTGTTTTCACTCCCGCCTGCCTGTCTAGCTCCCCAGCTTTTGCTGGAGGAGACTGTCACGATGCCAAGGTGGCAGGATCTCAGCCTGGCACACCGGGACACCCTGAGGCTCACGGTCCTGCCAGAGGAGGCAGCTGTGGGAGCATGGCAGGAGCAGGAGGGTTCAGGACATCTCATTTACCTGTGGGTTTGGTGTCCGGGGGCCCAATCCCATAGGATTTCCATGCAGGCATGGATACTGACAAGCCCAGATGAGCTGCACTAAGGGTCTCGTGGCTTCTATGCCTCATCCGGAGCATGAGGTCCCTGGCATCCAGCTTGGGGACACCGACACAAACCACTGCATGCGGGAGGAAACTCCAACTGGGGCTGCTGACCATGATGCTTTGAATAGATCACAGCCAGCCCTCCTGCTTCTCCAGCAGGCAAGGAAGAGAGGCAAAATCTGCAGCAGAGGCAAAGTCCTTTGATTCTAGAAAAAAAACAACCAACAACCACCATTTACTTCTAAAACCAGTCACACTGTGGTTTTGGCTGTTCAAGTCAGGAGAACAAGCACTTATAAAAATGAATAATTGAAGACATCATAAGTCTTTTATTAGCCTTACAGCAACCATAAATGCCTTCTGCTCAGCACAAAGAAATACCCTATTGAAAGTGTCACGGATGTATCAACTTCCCAAGGAGCACTTTGTGATGATTTATGCCATGAAATGCCCAAAGTAAAACAATATAGTAATCGTTTTTTATCAGATCTACAGTTTCTTGGTGAAATATGCATCACTCAGATTCCACAGTGATATTTCATTTTATAGATAGCATAAGAGTCATAATGCCTTTAATTAATCATGTGCTTGCTTCTAAGCGATTAGATTTTGTAAACGATGGGAGAAACAAGCAAACTGTTATCCCTTGGCAACTCCCTGGTGTTTTTAAGCAGAGATTATTGACTTTGAGCACAGAACCTCTACAAGGCAGGCAGGGACCGGTCACTTGGCATGAGAATAACAGGGATTCAGTCTCATAGGCGGTTGTATGGCAGTCCAGGAGGGTCCTGCACAGGGAAAACAGCTCTAAAATGCAGGGGACCACTGCCCAGCCTGCCTGCCCCACCACCCTGACATCGCATCCATCACACTGCAAAAAGCAGGGAGCCAGCTAATGCGTGGCGTGGGCTACTGGAGCCGGTGGCTCTCGATCGATACCGCAGTGGATGGAAAAAACACTATGGCCAAAAAAAGAACTCCTGTGCATTTGCAGAATGCAAAGAAAAGTGTGACGGGAGGGCATTATCTCACCAGCGGGCTCCTGGCTTTCACCCCAGTGGTGGGGGGGACACGGACGTGGATGGCACTGGGCTGTCCCCAGGCCGTGCTTTCAGACACAGCAGATGATGGCTGTGTTTATGGAGCCGTGAGGAACCCTGCCTGCCTGGGGCTGCATCCAGAGGAGCTGGCACCCTCACGCCTGCCTGCAGTGAGAGCCACTGTCCTGTTTGCAGTGGAGGATAAAAGGAGGGAAGGGACAGAGAGAGAGAAAGAAAATCCCCCTGTGAGGAGTCCTCGATTCCAACCGGCTCCTGTGGGGAGAGCTGGGGGTCTCCCTGAAGCCCCGGCAGCAGGAGCCCCAGCATCCTGTGGCCCCTCACTGCCTGCACTGCACCCCAGCTCAGAGCCACTTGCCCCCACACTCCTCTGAAAAAAAGAGACGTTTCCAGTGATGGGGAGTGGTGACCGGGTGAGATTATGCCATTTCTATCCCTCAGCAACCAAAAGTGATAAAAACCAGAGGACTGGGAGGCAAACGCCCCTTTAAAAAGGCTAGAAAGTTGAAGTAGACCAGGTAGCCCATGGCAGTTGAGATCCACCGCATTGCACAAATGCTGCAAAGCCCCAGACGAACCCCAAAGTTTTTCTCTTCCCTTCTGTTTCCAGTTGGCTGGGATGGGGGCTCCCTTCCACCCCGCAGCCACGCTGGCTGGGCCGACGTCCTGGGTTGAGAGACACAGGACTAACTTTTCTTCTAATACTGGGGAAAATCGCACTTCTAGAAGACTCTAGTGTCTGAATTTGTGAAAATATTTACTCTATAGCCAGCCAGGCTCTGTGGGATTCAAGGTCTTAGTGTTTTCGAGCCTTGCCAGGTGCAGGGACAAGGAGGAGCAAGGCCTGGGCATTTGACCCAGGCTGGCCAACAGGATTATTTCATACCATGAACGTCACATTCAATATAAATTAGAAAAGTTTGCTGTGTAGCAAGCAAACTCTCTCTCCCTTGACGGTGGCGGGTCCAGAGAACTCCTTGCCCCCGTGCCGGACCCTGAGGCCTTCCCTTCCTCCTGAAGCCGTTGTGCTGGCAGTGTCCGCCATTTGCTGTCCCTGCTGGGAGTGCACAGCTCCCTGCTGAGAGAATGGGCCGAGTAGAATTCTTGTGTATCTTATATCAGTATCGGGATTAATCTGGTTCTTTAGTATTATTGTTAATTATTTATCAACCCTTGTGTTTCTTTCGGTTCCCTGATTCCCTTTTCCGGGTGGGGAGGGGTCATCGGGTGGTAGAATAATTGTCTAAACGACAATATGTTGTTATGGGTTTTCTCAAACCGTAACAGCCGAGCAGGTGGGAAAGGCAGGAGCACCTCTGCCGACAGGGCAGGCACTGTGCTGGCCTCCCAGCCACCCGGAGGAAGCCACCATGTGTCCTCCTACCACTCTGCCCCCAAAGCCATGTCTCTTTGGGGTGACCACCGCAAACCAGCCCCTGGTCTCCCCAGCCTCAGCCATGGCGCTGGGGCAGTTAGCACCATCTGTTGTCCTCATCTCCCAGCCCAGGGGCCTGCCCGACTTGGGCAACGAGGGAATTCTCCTGGGCAAAGGAAACCACTCTTCTCTCTGCCTGAATTACTAAGAAACGCTCTCCTAATAAATAATTTATCTGCTTTGTAAAAATGCATTTTCGACCAACGCAAGTAGGCTTCAGGTGTCTGCGCAATTATCAGCTGCGAGCTCTCCTTCCTCTCCTGCACTGAGGCGTCCATTTTAATGGGCAAGTAGAAATCTCATTAAACACCTCATTAATAGCTCGGCCTGCGGAGCGAAGCCGAAGGGGAGAGCGGGGCAGAGGTACGCTCTCAGGTGCCTCGTCAGAAAGATGCAATCGCTGCTGGGAGAGAAATCCGGGGAGGAAGCTTTGGCAGGGGATGTGGCAGGGGAGCGCTCCGCATACCAGACCACTGAGGTTGTTATTCTCTTCCCTGCCCGGCCTCTCCCCAGCCCAGAACGAGCCCCAAAACAAGACCAGCCTGTGCTAAAAGAAGGCAGTACCTGGCTCAGCTGCGGGTTGGCGTGAGAGCGGAGGGGAGCTGGATGGAGTGATGTATAACCCTTGGCTGCGTCTCCCTGGCGCAGCCCAGCGAGGCCAAAGCTGCACCCCAAACTGCCAGTGCAGGAACGAGCGCCCTGGGAACAGCTATAACGCTAATAAAAGGAGCTTTGAGCAGTATTTATAGGACCATGTTTCCTGAACAAATGTGTCTCAATGTCCCTTTCGGCATGAGAAACCCTGCTGCGCCAAGATTCCTTGCTGGGAGCCAAGTTGGGGATCCCCTGAGGCTGGAGAAGTTTATTTGTGATGGACAAGAAGAAAAACACGCTCTTGCTCCAGCCCGGCAAGGAGCTGCTCTGCCTGAGCTGCCCATTGCAGGGAAGAAAAGAGCCCGTTTGTCTGTGTGAAACGGGCTGAGAAATTGTTAACCCCGCTGCCGAGAAGCGGGCTGGATTCATCCAGCAAAGGCAAAGGCATCAGGCAGGTCCCGTGGTCCTGCAGCCAGGGGATGAGCTCCCCCTGTTCAGCTAAGCTGCTGGCTTCTGGTAGCCCTCAAATGCTGGCTCAGCATCCTCACCGTAACATGCCCCCATGGGGCTCACAACCCACACTACCATCACTTTGGTGAGAAACCCACCGTGCACAGCCCACCTAGGCTTCCAGATGGCCCCATGAAGCCCTTGTCCCCTCCTACAGGGTGGTCCGCCTTGGCCACCACTGCCAGGTCTGCCTCTCCCTGAACCTAAGCCACCCCTCTGTGCTCATGCAGAGGGGACATCAGGGTCCCTGGGCTTGTAACAGGAGTGGCTGCACCACATACAAGCTGATGGCCTTCGTTCCTTCCCAGCCACGCCGTGGGGGGACAAAAATGACCACAGCAGCCTAATGCCACGCTGCACAAGGTGCACCCAGTAGCCCGGCAGACCCTGCGGGAGCTGAGCTGCCAGAAAAGGGGCTGAGCAGCCCCCACGGGCACATCAGACCAGCCTGACACCCCCCAGCCTGCCCACAGGGAGAGAGCTCCTCTTCCCCATTAATAATTAGCCACTAGAGGGAAGTGTGATGCCACATGGGGAAGGATTTGGGCGCACATCAATGCGTGGGGTCACAAAAAATTGCAATTTGTGGCTGGGGTCCTGGCCGACAGTGGCGCGGGCACTAAAAGCCACTTTTCTGCTTTTTCTTTGGTGTCAGCTCCTCAGCCCTCACCGTCGCCTTGCACCTGATGCAGGTGCCCGTGGGGCCACAGCAGGGATGGGCACGGGGTCTGGCTGGCTGTAGGAGAGGAGTCAGCTCAGTCGGGGCCACCAGCAGTGCCCGGGGACAGGGCCAGCGGCATCCCTGGCACGGAGGCTGCGGTCCCTCCGCTGCGCACAGCCTCGGGCAGCACCAAAATAGCACGTACCAGCCAGCCCGCTGAATGGCGTAAGCAGTTTTTGCCATTTTTAGCAAAGTGGGGAATATCTGTTGTTTCTGGGACGTGCGGTATCCAGGGCCAGCAGAAAGACTGGGGAAGAGCCAGGCATCCCAAGGGGACAGTGAGCTGGGGCAGGGCAGGGGCCAGCTCCCAGCAGAGCTGGGGGGAGGAGAGGGGGGCACAGCATCCACGGGAAGGGACAAGGGATCCCATGGGCTGGGCTCCACGGTGGCGAGGGACAATGGTGGGCAGTCAGGGGCTCCTTCCACAGCCCTGATCCTGCCCACAGGGCCAGGTTGCCCTGGGCAGCCACTGGCCTCCTCCTGAGGCAGCCATCCCGTCCTCCCCGCCACCAAAGCGTCTTTTCACCCCTAGGATCACACCAGCGGGGATCGTGATTGCGCTGATGGAGCACAGCTGATAACGAGCCTCCTGCTCTACATTATCGCTGTTTATAGATGGCTAAATATAACCTTCTACTTATTTTTAATTCTAAGCCAAAGCTACAATCCACAATCCATCAAGTCCCTTTTGTATTTTTCATATTTGCAGGCTTGCATCAGATCCAAGAGAGACAACAAGGTCAGGCTCAGCAAGGTCAGGTCTGTGGCCAAGTTAGGTGCCAGCAGCACGTCCCACGCCAGAGAGCTGGTGACTGTGGTCCAAAGGGGAGAAGGTACCACAGGGTTTGGGGACAGCAGCTTTCTCTCCGTGCCAAAAGGACACCTCAGGCCCAAGTAGAGCTGCTGCCCCTGACCACCGCAGCACGGGCACCGTCGGTCCAGTCCGTGCATTTGGTGGCAGGTTTTGCTTTTGTCACCGGGCAGAGAAAGGGGTATTTCAAATGTTTTCCTATCACACAGCCAGGAGTAGCTCACTGGGTTGTGCAACATCTCCCTCTGCAGTGGGAACAGGAGCCAGCACCAACCTGCGAACCCGGAGTGTAAAGCAACAGAAATGCAAGTGCATCTGGGGCCGTATGGGCTGGTTGCACCCCCAGAGACCACCAGGCAGCCAGCGCTGCCTCCCACCCCTCTCCTGGGAGGCAGAGATAACGTTTAGGAGGCTATTGATGGGCCACTGAAAGATTTATCACTGTGGTGTTTTCCTAGCTACTGAATTGAAAGGCGATGAGGTAATTGCAGGACTACCTATCAAACACGTCAGGGCCAATTTTCAAATTCTAGCAGCCTAAAAAATACCCTGTTCTTGCATTTTGGGGTTCAAGCTGAGAGCTGGCAACAAAACCAGCCTTGACTTGCTCACACCCCCAGGACAAGCAGCTGAAAACCTCTCATCTTCACTGCAAAAAAGGGTCTTATTTCAGTTCCAAGATCCCACTCCTCCATGGACTGCTCAGGAGCTGAGGCTTCAACAGAAACGGTGGTGTCACACACACAAAACCACAGACACACAGCTCTAATAAACCACATTTATACAAAAACAACAGCTCCAACTAAAACTCTATCTATATGTTAGTGGGGTTCCATGAGGGGTTGTTTTAATGGTGCATGGAAAAAACAGAATAAAAAAAAATATTCAAATTCTTCAAATGCTGGACTAAAGGCTTGACCAAATTAAGGCAGGCAACGAGCAGCCATCCTGCGGCTCCTCCCTCATGCACCCTTCTCCTCAGGACTTCAAAATTCACCCTGGCTGACTCCTAGCTCTACATATAAGAATTTATTTATGTGTTCATTTACACATCCTTTTAGTCCTTCCAGGTATTTACAACTCAGTAATTCTGGATAGTCTCCCGCTGACATTCACTTGGATGAGTTTCCCCTCTCCTAAGGCCACCAGGTCCCAGTTGCAACACCATTCATCCTCCTATTTTTTCCTGGTCTGATTTTGCGAGCCCAGGTTTGCCAAGATCCCACCTAGATAACCTTGAACTGTCCCAGAGCAGCCGGGGAGGAAAGTCTCCGGTCTCCAAGGCTCAACTCTGTTTTGGAAGGAGAGAGACACAGGGGGGGGAAAAAAAGACCTGAAGTTTGTCTTGACCTAAAGCCAAAACGTGTGATAGGTTGAGAGCCATCCGCGGGGCTGAAATGACTGCGATGATTTACAATAGTGCTGGCACATGCTTGGCTGGCTTAAGATGAAACTCTTCCCCTTGGGCAGCTTTGCCCTTCTTTGGTGTGGCAGCACCCTCAGGGCAGGAACGGCTCTTGCCATCAAAAGGAGAAGCCAAAACTTCTCGCACAGTAATTCATTTACTAACATGTGGGAAAAAAATCCACCCATTTGGGAGCATTAATGCGAGGCTGTAGACGCACTTTCTCCATCAGCTGCTTGCAACATTTCCCAATTTACACGGAGCAGCAGCTCGTGATGTACAAGCCCAGCCCTGGACAAGGAGGCTTTCACACAGGCTTCTCCAGCAAACCATTGCTCTTTTGGTTCCTGTCAAAGTCCCAAACCCATCTTTGCCCCATTAAGGCTATCTTTGCAAACTATCCCAGTGTGACCGGATTATATAAGTGGTCCAAAACTTAAGTGATGGCCAGGAAAAATTAATGGGAAAATCCAACTTTTAGGTCAGCATGCGCAATAGGCAATGGAAAATGCAGCGTCGGAGCTGACAGCTCCTGGTGCCCTTAGGGATAGGGATGTGGTAGCCGGACCTCACTTCTAAAGGGACTGCAGCAAGCCAACTAGGACTCAAAGCAGCTGGTAAGCATGATTTATTATTCCCCCCCCCTTACTAACTTCAGGATTTTCTCTTCTTTCGGGCTGAATGAGACAGACTTTTCTGTTCGCAAGAAGTTTCCTTCCTTAGAGTTATTCTCAGAATAGCCAGCGAGTATTTTAAACCAAGAATAGCTGATCTCCCTCGATTCATGTTTTTGGAAACACTATTTAGAGATCAAAACTCCCCAAAGTAGTCAGGAACAACAGTGAAAAACCATATGACTCGAATAGCGAGCACTGCGCTGGCACCTTTCGATTCACCTCTTTCCTCGAAGACTCCTGGGAAGACTGGGTTTGCCCCAAATCTCCCCGAGTCATATCAGCTCCCTGCCAGAACCCTGCACCACCCAGATTTAAGGTGCGAGCACCCTGGAGCAAGTCACTGCTGGAACATCAGCAAAAACTATGCTACAAGCAATTACAGAAAGAAAAAAAAAGATCAAGATAAGCCAAACTCCTGGTTAACATACTTTGAAGAAAATACTGGAGTTGGAAAACAGATGGACTTTTTGTGTGTTTTGTGAAAAGAGTCCTTTTATATTTCTATATCTATAAAAATATGTAATATTTATATAGCCTTATGTGGAACTTAAATTCTGAATCATGGTCTGAATCCCTATGTAGCACTTATGAATAGCATTGTTCTTATTATGTACTGATTTCTACTGATGAGTAAGTTTGGGTTGCTTTTTTTTTTTCCTGTTTTCTCCTTGCCCTTGTCCAACATGGCATTTCTAACTAAGCCCAGTTACCTGCAAGAGTTTTTCTTCTGTTGAGCCATAAAACAAATCACAAAGTGGGGATGTGTTTTTGAGTTTGACACCTCAAATGCTTTGTGTAGGTTTATGAAACATGTCTCTTC
Organism: Gallinago jamesoni; assembly: GCA_025769975.1. Taxonomy (NCBI): domain Eukaryota; kingdom Metazoa; phylum Chordata; class Aves; order Charadriiformes; family Scolopacidae; genus Gallinago; species Gallinago jamesoni. Next base: position 12,824 of record JAOQGH010000154.1, read on the forward strand.
CTGTGTAACTTTGGCTAGGTGGTGATATTTATCGTAAAATACAGGAATAGTTTAGAAGTGATCCTGCAGGTCTCTAAAAATGAAACCTTTTTTTCAGGAGTGTAGTTTTTAACAGGTTGTTAAATGAATTGCAAGTCTTGAAAATTTAAATGCTGCAGTAGAGGTCAGTCTCTTTTTATGATGCTACTTAATTGACGGAACAGGTTGCCCAGAGAAGCTGTGGCTGCCCCATCCCTGGAGGGGTTCAAGACCAGGCTGGATGGGGCTTTGAGC
>JAOQGH010000155.1:0-13089 GCA_025769975.1 Gallinago jamesoni
GGGGGGGGGTGTGTTACAAGCAGCTGGGGCAGGGGGAGGGTTTCTCTTCTCGCTCGGGCCCTCTCAGGCCGCGTTTCTCCTCAAAACTCCTGCCGCCGCCGTACTTGCCCCACAGCTCCCCGCGGCAGTCGGGCTGGGGGGGCTTGAGGAGGAGCTGGCGTTGGTTGACGCAGTCGGCGCAGCAGCACTGGGGGGGCAGGCTGGGGGGCTTGGGGTTCAAAGCTTCCCCTCCCTCGCTGCATTTACAAGGGCAGGAGCCGGGGGGTCCTCCTCCTCCTCCTCCTCCTCCTCCTCCTCCTTCCTGGGGGGGTTGGTGGGAGCCGGAGACCAGGGGGTGTTCCTCCTGCATCAGCTGGAGGAGGATGTCGGCCGCCCCCGAGGGGCTCTCGGGTCTGTGGGGGGGCTGCGCCGTGGGTCGCAGCGATCCGGGGGGGGCTCCGCGGGAGCAGGGGGGCAGCAGAACGCCGGGGGGAGGCGGCGGCGGCGGCGGCGGCGGCGCTTCGGAGCCTTTTCCCAAAGGAACGACGTTCCCCTCCGGTTCTTCCCGGTGGGACGGGCAGGTTCCTTGGCAGCAGCAGGAGGAGGAGGAAGAAGAGGAAGAGGAGGAGGAGGAGGAGGAGGAAGGGAGGGCGCCGGCGTGGGTCCTGCGGTGCCGGAGGAGGTGGGCTTTTTGGCTGAAGCCCTTCCCGCACTCGGCGCAGCGGAAGGGCCGCTCGCCGGTGTGGGTGCGCTGGTGCACGGCCAGGTTGACCTTCTGCCGGAACCTCTTGCCGCACTCGGCGCAGGCGTGGGGTCTCTCGCCGGCGTGACCCTGCCGGTGAAGCTGGAGCTCCCCGTGTTCCTCAAAGCTCTCCCCGCAGAGGGAACAGGGGTAAGGGCTCCCCGCGTGGGTTGGGAGGGCTGGGGTTTGGCCCGTTTGGTTTTGGGGGGGCTCGGCCACGTGGACGCGTTGGTGGACCCTGAGGGAGAGTTTGCTCTTGAAGCGTTTGGGACATTCCAGGCAGGTGAAGGGTTGGCGGCCGCTGTGGGTCTTCTGGTGGGCGATGAGGTTGGGTTTCTGGGCGAAGCGTTTGCCGCACTGGGCGCAGGCGAAGGGGCGCTCCCCGGTGTGGGTGCGGTAGTGGGTGACCAGGTTGCCCTTCTGGTTGAAGCGGCGGCCGCAGACGCCGCAGGTGAAGGGCCTTTCCCCCGTGTGGATGCGTTGGTGGGTCACCAGGTTGGTCTTCAGGCTGAACCTCTTGCCGCAGACGTCGCAGCGGTAGGGTCCTCTGCCCCGGTGGTTTTGTCGGTGTTTTACCAACCGGTCGTACTGGGGGAAGCTCCTCCCGCATTCGGGGCACACCCAGGCTCTCCCTTCCCCCACCTTCTCCTGGAGATCTTTGGGGGACAACTCGTCGCCGGAGCTTTTCTCGTGCTCGGGGCAGGGGTAGGACTTTTGGCCAACGTGGGTCTTCTGGTGGGCCACCAGAGAGAGCCAGAGGCCGAAGCTGTTGCCGCACTGGTTACAGATGAAGGGTTTTTCCGTCCCGGGGGCTGGAGGAGCCGGGGTGGTGGCATCTCCCAAGACGGGCTGCACCCCGAGGTGTCCCAGGAGGTGGGGACCGTGGCTGAAGGTGGCCGCGCACCCCCCGGCAGCCTCGGCGGTGGGACCGTGCTGCGGCCGGAGCAGAGTCACCTTCTGGCAGAACCCCTCCCCGCACTGGACGCAGGGGAAGGTTTGCTCGCCCAGGGGGGGCTGTTGGTGGGGCAGGAGGGGCTCCTTGGGGGGAAAGTTCTTCTCCGTGCACGAGTAGAGCTCCTGGCCCTCGGGGATCTTCTGGACGGGCAGATGTGGCATGGGGCTGAAGGGGGGGGCCTCTTGCTCGGGCCCCCCGGGTTGGAGCAGGGTGGGAGCGGGCCCGTAGGGCAGGCCGGTGGCCGGGCTACGACCCGGGCAGCGTCGTTGCCGCGGGGCGTGGGTCTTCTGGTGGGCTTTGAGGGAGACTTTGTCCTTGAAGCACTTCTGGCACTGGCCGCAGGGGTAGGGCCGCAGGTCCGTGTGGGTGCTCTGGTGGGTCACCAGGTTGGTTTTTTGGGTGAAGCGTTTGCCGCACTGGGTGCAGGCGAAGGGGCGCTCCCCGGTGTGGACCCGGTAGTGGGTGACCAGGTTGGTTTTCTGGTTGAAGCTCCTTCCGCAGAGGAAACAAGTGAAGGGCCGTTCCCCGGTGTGGATCCTGCGGTGGGTGATGAGGTTGGGCTTCTGCCTGAAGCTCTTCCCGCACTCGGGGCAGACGAAAGGGGTGTCCTCCTGGTAATTCCTCTGCTGGGATCGCAGCTTGGGTTTGCTGGAAGCCCCGTCCTCCTGCTCGCCGCCGGCCAGGGCCTTCTCGCCGGCGGCGTGGATGCGCTGGTGGGCCAGGAGGTTGGCTTTTTGGCTGAAACTCTTGCCGCACTGGGCGCAGGGGAAGGGGCGCTCCCCGGTGTGCACCCGGCGGTGGGTGAGGAGGTTTGGCCGCTGGCTGAAGCTCTTCCCGCAATCCCCGCAGCGGTACGGCTTCTCTCCGGTGTGGATCCTCTCGTGAGTGATGAGGCTTTGCTTCTGGCGGAAGCCTTTGCCGCACTGGCCGCAGCGGAAAGGGCCGGCGCCGAGCTGCGGCACCCAACAAGCCACTCGGGTGGAGAGGGAGCCCAGGCCGGCGGTGGTGGCGGCGGCGGCGGCGCCGCCGGCGTCTCTCTCCATGGCCGCCCTCTCGGGAGCACGTTGGCCGCCATGGAACCAGCGGCCGGAGCTGCCGGCGGCTGCGGGATAGAGCTCCAGGGAACCGGCAGCCACCCCGGGTTTCTCCTCAGGCTGCTCGACTTTATTCACTCGGCCGGGCTCCACCACTAGATTTCAAAAAGATTCGGAGAGGTTAATTTCAGGGTCTTTCACAGAATCACAGGATCTTAGTGGTTGGAAGGGGCCTTTGAGATCATCGAGTCCAACCACATTAAAAAAAAAACAAAACAAAAAACCCCCACAAAAACAAATAAACAACAAAACAGCATCCTACCGCGTCTCGAGCTGGAGGGGACCCACAGGGATCACGGAGTCCCAACTCCTCGTTCTACTGAGGAGTAGAAACCGCTGAATCATCGCGGTTTGTAACAGCTCGAAAAGGATCAGGACCTTTCCCAGAGCCCGCTCCAACCCCGACGTGCTGACAGCAGCGCTGGCGGCAGCAGCAGTAGCAAAAACTGGCCCAAAATGGCAGCAAAATGGGCCAAAATGGCCTCAATCTAACACCAAATGGCTGCAAACTGGGCCAAAATGGCTGCAAATAGGCCAAAAATGCCTTAAATTGGCCCCAAATTGCTACAAACTGGCCAAAATGGCTGCAAACTGGGCCAAAATGGCTGCAAACTGGGCCAAAAATGCCATAAATTGGCCCCAAATGGCTACAAACTGGCCAAAATGGTGGCAAAGTGGCCAAAAATGACCATAAACTAGCATTAAATGGCTGCAAAATGGGCCAAAATGGCTGCAAATAGGCCAAAAAATGCCATAAATTGGCCCCAAATAGGCCAAATAATGACATAAATTGGCCCCAAACGGCTACAAACTGGGCAAAAATGGCCATAAACGAGCATTAAATGGCTGCAAACTGGGCCAAAATGGCTGCAAATAGGTCAAAAAATGCCATAAATTGGCCCCAAATGGCTACAAACTGGCCCAAATGGTGGCAAACTGGGCAAAAATGGCCATAAACGAGCATTCAATGGCTGCAAAATGGGCCAAAATGGCCTCAAACTAGCAAACTGGGCCCAAATGGCTGCAAATAGGCCAAAAAATGCCATAAATTGGCCCCAAACGGCTACAAACTGGCCCAAATGGTGGCAAACTGGGCAAAAATGACCATAAACTAGCATTAAATGGCTGCGAACTGGGCCGAAATGGCAATAAACTGGACCAAATAGGCCACAAACTAGCATTAAGTGGCTGCAAACTGGTCCAAAATGGCAATAAACTGGCCCAAATTGGCCACAAACTGGCCCAAAGCCGATGTAAATTGGGCCAAAATGGCCACAAAGTGGCCACAACATGGGCCAAAATTACTGCAAACTGGGCCAAAACGGCTGCAAAATAGCCGTAAACTGGCCTCAAATGGCCACAAACTGGCCCTAAACGGCTACAGACTGGCCCCAAATAGCCACAAACTGGTGACAAATGCTGCAAACTGGACCCAAACTAGCCCAAAATGGCTGCAAACTGGCCCCAAAATGGCTCAAAATGGCTGCAAACTGGCCCAAACCGGCCCAAAACGGCTGCAAACCGGCCCCAAAATGGCCCAAAATGGCTGCAAACTGGCCCCAAAGTGGCTCAAAATGGCTGCAAACTGGCCCAAACCGGCCCAAAACGGCTGCAAACTGGCCCAAACCGGCCCAAACCGGCTGCAAACCGGCCCCAAAATGGCCCAAAATGGCTGCAAACTGGCCCCAAACGACCACAGGCTGGCCCAAACTGGCCCAAAATGACCACAGGCTGGCCCAAAATGGCCGCAAACTGGTCCAAAATGGCTCTAAACTGGCCCAAAATGGCTCTAAACTGGCCCAAAATGGCTTTAAACTGGCCCAAAATGGCTCTAAACTGGCCCAAAATGGCTCTAAACTGGCCAAAATGGCCGCAAACTGGCCCAAAATGGCCGCAAACTGGCCACAGATGGTCTTTACCCACCGAGGTGGGTTTGCCCCAGCCTCGGCCGGGCCCCGGGGGGAGCACTCACCCGCGCAGGGGCTGACGAGGATCTTGCTCTCCTCCTGCATCTGCTGCCCGTCGCCGTACGCCTCCTCCGCCTGTTTGATCCCGAACAAACCCCCGGGCTTGAAAAACCTGTAGCCTGGTCGAAGGGGACAAGAGCCCGGGTCACCTCCGACTGTCACCCCGCAACACCCGCCTTGGGGCATCGTCAGGCTGGAAGGCGCCCGCGTTAATTCGCAAATAAGCTAAAAAATTAACGATGCCCCGGGGCACGGCTTTCATCTATTTTAAGCTTCTGCTGCCCGAGGTGTAATTAAAGATAAAAAAAGAAAATTCCAGGGCTCCCTCCTCCCGGGAAGGTGAAAGGTGGGAAAGGAGCCCCGTTCCACGGAAAACGCCTCTTTCCAGGTGTTTTTGGCGCTCTCGGATCCCGCCCAGCGCTTTTCTGATCGGATTTCAAAGCGCCACCGCAAAAATGCCATTAATTCCCACCTGAGCTCTCCCAAAGCGGGAGAAAAGTCTCCATCTTTGGGCTGGAAGAAGGGGCTGAAGGACCTTCCGCAGGCTGGCGATTCCTTCCCAGCGGTGCCACATTTGCATATATTTACATAAAATCTTGCCTAAACCCCTGAATCCCCCCCCCCCAAGTACTGGTTAGAGGAGGGTGTTGCCGGCTGTACCGTGGGGGAGAACACCCAGGAACCCCGTTCCCACCACAAAGTCCCCCCCCCCCCCGGTGCTGTCCCGTCGCCGGCACTCACCAGTGCAGGGGTCGGAGGGGATCTCGGCGCCGACGGCATCCAGCTCGGGTCCGGTTCTCGGCACCTCGCTCAGCCTGGGGTACGGGAGCAGGTTCAGGGCGTGGGGAGGCTGGTCGGGGAGAGAGGAGAAGCCTTTCAGCAGATCACCATCTCTTTTTTGGGGTGTGTTTCTCTGGTTTTTTTTTTTTTTGGCCAGTGGGGCTAAAAAAGTGATGGTTGCCTTCTACTGGGCACTGGTGAGGCCCCACCTTGAGGGCTGTGTCCAAGTTTTGGGCCCCCCCACGCCAAGAAAGACATTAAGAGGCTGGAGCATGTCCAGAGAAGGGCAAGGGAGCTGGTGAGGGGTCTGGAGACCAAGGAGAAGGGTCTGGAGAACTTGTGAGGGAGCTGAGGGTGTTCAGCCTGGAGAAAAGGAGGCTGAGGGGGACCTTCTTGCTCTCTCCAACTCCCTGGAAGGAGGGTGTAGCCAGGGGGGGTCGGTCTCTTCTCCCAAGGGACAGGCGATGGGACAAGAGGAAACAGCCTCAAGTTGTGCCAGGGGAGGTTCAGATTGGATATTGGGAAAAATTTCTTCTTGGGAAGGGAAGAAATTGAGGAAGCCCTCGAGGGGGGCTGGCTCAGCAGGACCACCACCAAGGGGTTCTCCTTGGACTCCGGGTCCGCAGCAGCGCAGCCGGTAGAAATCCCAATCCCTCTTCCCCGTGAAGGGATGGGAAAAGATGTTCCAGAACCATGGATGGAAGAGCCCCCGATCGCGAAAGGCAGCTCCAATCCTTCAGGAAAGGAGCAGGAGGAAGGGGGTGCAGGCAGAGCAGGGGGGGGCAGAAGGGCGGGAGGGCAGGACAGGGACTTGGGGTGACACCTCCCGCTCTGCCACCCCCTTGTTTCGGCACGGGAAAGCAGCTTCTCCCCCGTGCCTCAGTTTCCTCCTCGGAGAGAGCATCGCCTGACAGAAAGCCTCGAACGGAGCTCGCGAAGGGCAGAAGGAAAACACACACCACCCCCTCAATCGAGACCCCTTGGTTCCTAAACGGATCCCTCTCCCGGGTGTGAACCCCCAGCCCCACTCCCAACCCAACCGGGATCAGGACCGACGGGCGAAACCTCCGTAAGGAGCCAGAGTGGCTTCTCCCGGGAAGCCCGACACCCAATCCGCCCCAGGATTCCTCTCTTCTTCCCTCAAAACCCTTCCGTAGCTTGGCAGGAGCGCAAGGAGAGCAGATGGCAGAAGACACGGAGCCCGGCCCGCGCCGCCGTAACTTTAAGAAGCGCCAATTTAAAAGAAAAAGTCTCGCAGGGGCCTCTTGAGGCTCCCCCGGCCTCGGTATTTCGAAATGAGGAGGAGAAAAACACCAGAAAAAAAACTCCCAAGCCCTGGGAAAACCCCAACACAACCCCCCCCCCCCAAAAAAACATCATGGGATGAAAGAGGGGGTTCTTCTCGCCCACCCCGGCAGCTCAGCTCTGCCGCAGAGGGATGTGGTGCCCACTCTGGCCTTTCCTCCCCCACCCTGGGGACCGAGGAGAAACTGCTGCCCTCCACCCCCCCCAAAAAAAACAAACCCTTGTGCGTACCTGGGGTGCTCCCCCCGCAGACATGGCTCCCCCTGGGGCCGCCCGGCGGGGGGAGAGGACATCAGCTGCGGGGAGAGCGCGGGGCGGCGGCTGTCCTTCCCCTCCGCCTTCCGCCACCCTCTCCGATGATCTTCTCCCCTCTCGACTTCCTCCAAATGGCTGCTGCGGGTCCCTGGGAGGGCGAGAGAGAGAGAGGAACCGGTGAGTGGGGGGGGGGAAAGCGGCTGGGAGGAGCTCGGCCGCCTCGGGAGAGGCTCCGCTGGCGCCTGTCTCCCTCCTCCTCCTCCTCCTCTTCCTCCTCCTCCCAGTTATTTTAGGGGAGAGAAAGGCGCTGACCCCGGGGCCTGGCCCGGATTCACTCTGTTTACAGTAAAAGCTTCCCCGCAGGCAGCGCTACTGGGATTTGTAGTCCACGCTGAGAGAGGCCCGGCACCGCACGCCGAGCGCTGCCGGTGGCCTCTCCGGGGACGGGGAACACGGCAGCTCCCGGCAGCCAGCCCAGCCAAGGCAGAGCCCAGCCCGCTCCCACGCCGTGTGGGAAGTCCCGGGTGTCACCCATGGGTGTCCCCGGTGTCACCCAAGGAGTCCCTGCCCAAGGGCAAGGGGAGGTGGAACTGGATCTTTAACATCCCTTCCAACTCAAACCGGATTCTAAAAAGCAAGGGTCGCCCCAACCGACCGACCTCCCCAAAAATCCCTGGAGATGGACCAGGAAAACTCCTGCCCAGTTTGGGTGGGGAAAAAAAACCACCTCGCCCACCTTCACCAGTCTGTCCCCTCCTCTCCGAGCACCCCAGGTGGGGCACGGTGCCCCAAGGAGGGGATCAACATCCACAACAAGGCCCGCATCACCCTTCAAAAGCCCTGGCGGTGCTCAGGACGCTCTGACGAATTCTCGGGCCTAATTAAAACTGATTTTTGGAACTCTGCCGGCGAGAGGAGCTGGGAGCCCAACGCTCTCCCGCAACGTGCCACGTTCCAGGACTTGGGATCCATCAGCGGGACACATCCCGTGGGATGCAGCTGTCCGCCACGCCGAGCCTTGGTAGTCCCGGATTGTGAAGTCCCACCGGTGGCTGGATCAGCCGAGCTCCAGGGAGCCACGTTGCTCCCCGGGGATGGTTATGGAGCCTGCGTAGCCATGGGCAGGCAGGGGTTGGGGGGCAGGCAGGGGTCGGGGGGGGGCATGTAGGGGGGCAGGCAGGAGTTGGGGGGCAGGCTGGGGTTAGGGGGCAGGCAGGGGTTGGGGTGCAGACAGGGGGGCAAGCAGGGGTTGGGGGGCAGGAAAGGCCTTGAGGCCTGCTAGGCCTCACCGCAGCCCTCCAGGCCCGGCCCCTCCCCGTGACCCCCCCCCCCCACCAGGCCCCGGAGCCTTTCCTCCCCCTCCACCCCCCCGGGGACACTCACGGGTGGACGATGTCCCGCCACGCGATGACGTCGTGTTGGCGATGACGTCAACCCGGCGGCGGCGGGAGGAAGAGGAGGGGGCGAAGGAGGAGGAGGAGGAGGTGGTGGGAGGAGGCCCCGCCCACCAGAGCACTTCCGGGTCAGGCGAGGGCGGGGCGCGCGGCAGCGCCCCCTGCCGGCACCATCGAGCCGCGCTGCGCTGCCAGAGCGCCCCCCGGCGCCACCATAGAGTGGGCCCCCTCCCGACCCGCGGTGGGCCAGAGCGTCCCCCTCCCCACTCCCCGCCGCCATTTCCCCCCCGCCGCCATTTCCCCGGTACCGGCCCTAACGGGGGGAGACGGGGCGGAGGGGGGGGAGCACAACACACACACGCAAGGACACCGCGGGGGTTGGGGGATGGGGACACCGTGGCCCGTTGGACTTTGTTTTGGGGACTTTAGTCCTCCCGCCACCTCCCTCCCGCTCCCCGGGGGGGTGGAAGGGGGGGGGGGGAGGAGGAGGAGGCCTGGCCGCCCCCGGGGGCGGAAAAAGAGGGCAGTTCCCAGGAAATCGGTTAATGACCGACCGCAGCCCCGACCCGTGAGGCTCGCCGGGGTCAGGAACCCCCCCCTCCCGCCCCCAAGCGCCCCGGCTCGGCCGCAGGGATGAGGTTCCCGTTAGCCCTTTGCCTGGGCCTGGTGGCCGTGGCCGCCGCCAGCCCCTCGCCGTTGCAGCGGCGGGTGGTTCGGGAGGTGCTGGAGGCCTTCCACGGCCGCAGCAACGTCCAGGCCCTCTTCAGGGAGCGGGCGGTGGAGGGGGCTGTGGAGAGGGTGGGTGAGCGGCGGGGGGGGGGGGAGGGGGGAGGGGATGGTGGTCGAGGGCTTGGGCTGGCCTGGGGGGGTCGGGGTGTCATGAGGGGGGTGCTGGGGTGTCCCAGAGGGAGGGGACAGTGGGTGCTGGGGGGTCATGGAGGGGGGTGGATGGGTGCTGGGGTGTCATGGAGGGGTGACAGTGGGTGGCTGGGGGTTCATGGAGGGGTGACAGTGGGTGGCTGGGGGGTCATGGAGGGGGGTGGATGGGTGCTGGGGGGTCATGGAGGGAGGAGAGTGGATGCCAGGGTGTCACGGAGGGGACAGTGGGTGCTGGGGTGTCATGGAGGGCAGTGGATGGGTGCTGGGGTGTCACAGTGGGGAGGTGACGGGGTGTGGGGACAAACCTGCTGGCACAGGTGGTGTAGGCAAACTGGTCATTGTGGACAGGCAGACGAGGGCTGGCAGAGCTCGGCTACTCATTAACTGCCACGGTGGCCACGGGGCCAGCAGCTGCTTGTGCCCGGCCATCCCGGTGTGGCTGTGGGCCACCGACACTTGGGACGTGCCCGTCCCTCGGGAGCGGCTGTGGGCTACGGGGACCCTCTGCTTTGGGCCACTGGCCCGTGTTGGGAGCCAGCCATGGCTGATGGCCTGTCCCCCCCTCCCTTTTCCTTCTCTCCCCCCAGGAAGACTCCTCGGGGACGTTTGTCCAACTGCGGCTCAACCTGGTGCAAACGGCCTGTGGGAAACGGGCCCCGCGGCCACAAAACTGCCGGCCCCTGGAGAACCGGGTGAGTGGGGGGCTACCGGACACCGCGTCCCCTTCCCTGGGGGGCCACAATCCCACGGAGACCCCACACCTCTGCCTCGCACCGGGGAGGTGACAATGGCTCCTGGCCCTGTTGATGTGGCAGGGGTGTCCCCATGCCCTGGCAGGGTAAGGGGCTGGCCGGGACACACCGGGGGTCCCTCGGGGGAACACCGGGTGGTGACAGGCCACCCTCTGTCCCCAGAGGAAGCCCGTCTGCGTGGCTTGCTACAAGTTTGACCGCAACGATGCCTCCAAGGTGCTGGACAAGTACCACAACTGCGGCTCCAGCCATCACATGGCGGTGAAGGTGAGTTTGTCCCCCTGGGCCACCGGCATGCGGGGTTCCCTGCTGGCCCATGGTGCTGTGGTGGGTGCCAGCCCCCCCCACCTGGCCCTTCATGGTGATGTGGTGGGTCCCCACCAGCTACCAGGACCCTTGGGGTGACATGGTGGGTCCCCACCAGCTGTTGGAACCCCTGTGGTGCTGTGGTGGGTGCCAGCTCCTGCCAGGACCCTCGTGGTGCTGTGGTGGGTGCCAGACCTTACCAGGACCCTTGTGGTGCTGTGGTGGGTCCCCACTGGCTGCTGGGACCCCCGCCGTGCCGTGGTGGGTGCCAGACGCTGCTGTGCCCCTTGTGGTGCCATGATGGGTCCCCACCAGCTGTGAGGACCCTCATGGTGTCGTGGTGGGTGCCAGTCCCTGCCAGGACCCTCATGATACTGTGATGGGTCCTCATCAGCTCCTGGGCCCCTCATGGTGCTGTGGTGGGTGCCAACACTTGCCAGGACCCTTGTGATACCATGATGGGTCCTCATCAGCTCCTGGGCCCCTCACGGTGCCATGGTGGGTGCCAGCCCCCACCGTGCCCCTCGTCGTGCCATGATGGGTTTCCACCAGCTGTGAGGACCCTCGTGGTGCCGTGATGGGTCCCCACCAGCTGCTGGGCCCCTCCCAGTCCCATGGTGGGTCCCTGCTGGTTGCCAGGCCCCTCGTGGTGCCGTGGTGGGTGCCAGCCCCCCTACTCTGCCCCCCCAGGAGATCAAGCAGCGGGACGAGGCGGAGTGCAGGGCGGTGGAGGAGGCCGGCAAGGGGACGGACGTGCTCTACCTCCCCGGCATGTACGCTTTCTCCAAGGGGCTGCCGGTCTAGGTGGCCGTGTCCCCATGTCCCCACGTCCCCACAGGGTAAGTGCTGGGGTCAGCAGGACTCTGGAGGGGGGGGGGGACACGCAACCCCTCAGGATCCCCCCCCAAGTGGTAGGGACTGTCCTTGGCTGGGAGAAACCCCTTCCCGTCCAGGATATTTCCGGCCCACGTGCCACCTCTGGGGCACGCTGGCCCTGGGGACGGGGACAACGTCATGGGACACACGTGTGTGAGTGTGTGCGCGCACGTGTGTGCCGGGGGGGTTGTTTCCCACAGCCACCCCCTCCCTGTGTCCCCTCTCCAGGCCACCACCAGCCCAAGGAGACGGACGCTGCCACGGGGGACCGGCCTGTCCCCCCCTCTGCCCCCGCCTGCCACCCCCCAGCACCGCATCACCAACGGAGGGTCCTGGACATGTGTCCCCCACCCCCGCAGCCTGCCCCCCCCCCCGCCCCGCTCACCAGTAAACCCCAGCTCTGGCTCCCAGTGTTGCTGTTCTTTCCACCGGGGTGGCGTGGGTGGGCTCAGCCCCACATCCCTCTGGCTGCTTGGGCTCTGTCCCAGCTCCCCCCACTCTTGCCCCCAGCTGCGTCACCCCCCTCCAGCCCCTTGTCCCCAGCCCGGGGGGGGGACGACAGGGACACGGCGGGTCAGGGCAGAGCAATCGGTGAGTCCCTGGGACGACGTGGTAGAGGGATTGGTGAGGACAACACACCTTTACTGCACAGCCCCACCGTGTCCCCACCACGTCACCTGGCCCCACAGCAGCGCCCCCCCCCCACCTCCCAGCCCCCCAGTCTCCCCCTCCAGGCTGGGGACCTCGGAGATGGCTCCAACTTCCCTGCGGGATGAGGGGGGCAGGGGAGGAGGATCCCCCAGGGTGACGGCGTGTGTCTGGTGCTCCTATGGATTCCCTGCGGCTCCTCCTTTGGTGACGGGGTGGTGGTGGCACTTGGAGGGGGGGGGGGGGGACTTCTTCATGGGAGTGGGGGGTTATGGAGGGGGGGGTCTCGGGGCTCAGAAAACGAAGGAATTGGGGTCGGGGCGGGTGCTGAGGGCCCGCTCGGCCTGGGCGATGGTGTCGTCGGCGCGCCGGCTCAGCTCCCGGCATTCCTGCAGCACCTCCCCGAACTGTCTGTAGGCTTCTTCCATGATGGAGCTGCGCCGGGGGGGACGGGGTTCCCAAAAACCCTCTTCCACCCAGGGTTGAGCCACCCGGGGCTGTTGGTGGCCGGTGCCTCCACCGCCGGTGCCGCCGCGTCCCAGCGAATTGTCGAGATCCCGGCAAAGCTGATAAAACTCGCTGCCCCGACCCGACAAACGCTCGCCGTCGATGGCTTTGAGGCCGGGCAACATGTCGGCCAAAAGGGCCCGGTAGGCGGGGGAGGTGAGGCAGAGCGGGTTAGCCAACCGGGCTAGCGGATCCCGTAGCCGCAGGCTCTCCAGGCGCCGGAGCCCCGCCAGGCACCGCAGTTGCTGCAGGCTGCTCACCCGGTTGCCGGCCACGTTGAGGCTCTGGAGGTTTTGGCAAGCGCTCAGAGGTTCCAGGCTAGCCACCCGGTTGCCGGCCAGGTTGAGGACGGCCAGGGATTTGAGGGAAGCCAGTGGCCCCAGCTGGGCGATGGAGTTGCCCGAAAGGTCCAGCCACTCCAGGTTGGCGCAGTCGCCCAAGCAGCCCAGGTGGCCGATTCCCCGACCCGGTAGCCGCAGCAGAAGGATGGACTCCAGGGCGAACTCCCCCGTGGTGGCCTTTAGCAGCTGGGGGGTGATGCGTACCCCTTCCTCTTCCTCCTCTTCCTCCTCCTCCTCCTCCTCCTCCTCGCCTGTCTCCCCGCGCCCCTCCATCCTGGATTTGGGGGGGGGGGGGGGAAGAAAACCGGA
>JAOQGH010000156.1:0-13083 GCA_025769975.1 Gallinago jamesoni
CCACCTCCCTGGGCAGCCTATTCCAATGCCCGACCACTCTTTCTGTGAAAAATTCTCTCCTAATGTTCAGTCTAAACATACCCTGTTGGAGCTTGAAGCCATTCCTGCTCATTCTGCCACTAATTACCTGCAAGAAGACACCAGCACCAACCTCTCTGCAGTGTCCTTTCAAGTAGCTGTAGAGGGTGATGAGGTCTCCCCTCAGCCTCCTCTTCCTCAAACTTAACAGTCCCAGCTCCTTCAACCACTCTTCATAAGATGTATGCTCCAGGCCCTTCACCAGCTTCGTTGTCCTCCTCTGCACTCGCTCCAGCACCTCGATATCTCTCTTGTATTGGGGTTTCCAGAACTGGACACAAGACTCGAGCTGTGGCCTCACCAGTGCTGAGTACAGGGGGACAACCACCTACCTACTTCTGCTGGCCACAATATTTCTAATACAAGTCAGGGTGCCATTGGCTTTCTTGGCCACCTGGGCACACTGCCAGCTCATATTCAGCCGCTTGTCAATTAGAACCCCCAGGTCTTTTTCTGCCAGGCAGCTTTCAGCCACACTTCCCCAAGCCTGTAGCAGTGCATGGGGTTATTGTGGCCCAAGTACAGGACCTGGCACTTGGCCTTGTTGAAGCTCATACCATTAAAGTTGTCCCAATGATCCAATCTGTCTAAGTCTCTCTTATTATTTTATTTAAATGTGAAGTCAAGCTCCATATGATTAAAACAGAATTCTAATTTTTTTCATCCTGAGACCATCTCCCAACCTCTGTCACTCTTCTGCTTTTCCTGTGTTTGAGTTCTCCAAGTGGTGTTTTCATATGAGACCTCCTGTGGGTTCTTAGGATGAGGTAGTGCTTAAATCTTTAGTTTAGTCTACCTAATGGAGAAGGGGATTCATTTTGCATAAGGTTAAATTTAGGTAACTAGTATTGAGACCCTCTCTAGAGCCAAAGGAAGGAGACAAGTAACTTTGAAAAGTGAATTATTGCAGTGTTTAAGAGAAGAGGGATATTGCATTAATCCTTTCATACATCTCTAGATATAGTCACATTGGAACTTGTCAATTAAAAGTTTCTGTCAAAGCATAACACCACACTTAATTGTCCATTGCCTAGCTTCTTGGCTTTTTCCTCTGCTGCAGCTTGCACTTAAGAGGGTCCTTCTTACCATTCATGCCTTGATTTCTCTGTTCCCTCTCACATTCTTCTTTCAAGATCCTTTGTGCTATATTAATACAGCTATATTAGCCTGTAGGCTGCTGACACAACAAGACCACTGTCTTTCACACCGGTTAGTGTTGTCTCATTGCCTCCTCACTCTTCCCACCTCTCTAAATTGATTTGTTGCTTTGATCACCAGCTTGCTGGAACAGGGACTAATCATTTTATTCCTTTATTGAACTGCAACATGACAAGTCAATTAAATTTGCTCACTACCATAAGAGTATAAATAATAAAGATCATCTCCCTGTCAGTCCCACTCCATTTCTCTTATACCTGTATCGCGTTCACTGGTTTCCTAAAGACTTTTTTCCCACTAATTAGCTTATATTTACTAGAATTACTACTAAGAGGGGACATCTAGAAACTGTATTAGACATCATGTAGTACTGCTGCTGCTGAGCCAGAAGGGGTGAAGTCTGCTTACACCTGCTGAGACACACTTCCTCAGCTACTGTCCAAGAACTGCACTTGATAACATCACCACATCCTCAGAGCTATCATCTTTCCCTGTAGGACAACCTCATATTCCCCAGGACATGTACCTCCTGCCCCAAGTGGTCCATATTCTGATTGTTCTCTCAGATCCACTCATTATACCAATGCCATCCCCCACACAAGTGAGACCCATTCTTCATTTTACCCAATCAGAGGTCCATTATCTCTGAAAGTGTTTTGCTTTTGGTCCTTTCCCTGTATTGCCACATTACAGCTCTCACATTGAGTTTAGCTAGTGTCCCAGAATCTTGAATAGATCCTGTTCTGGCCCCAGTGACCCACATCTTCTTTTCTTTCTGTCACACTCACCAGAAAATCTCCTGTGTGTTGTTGGGCTGAGAATCCAGTCAAACACCTGCCTTCTGTAGCTCCTATGCCTTGTTCTTGTGATTGAAGCTTGTGCTTGCACATTTGTAGACTCATTGGAATGCTGCAATAATCCTTTATTTCAGGTTTTTTTTCTGTCTGCTATGATCTCCAGGAGGAGGGGAAACAATAGGGGAATGGAGACCATAGAATCATAGAATGGTTAGAGTTGGAAGGGACCTTAAAGATCATCAAGTTCCAACCGCCCTGCCCTGGGCAGGGACACCTCCCACTACACCAGGTTGCCCAAAGCCTGGCCTTAAAAACTTCCAGAGATGGGGCATCCACAACTTCTCTGGGCAACCTGTTCCAATGCCTCACCATGCTCACAGGAAAGAACTTCTTCTGGTATCTAATCTAAATCTCTTATCTTCCAATTTAAAACTGTTACCGTGTCCTGTCACTACACCTCCTGACAAAGAGTCCCTCCCCAGCTCTCCTGTAGGCTCCCTTCAGATATTGAAAAGCCACTATAAGGTCTCCCTGGAGCTTTCCCTTCTCTAGGCTGAACAACCCCAGCTCTCTCAACCTGTCTTCACAGGGGAGGTGCTCCAGCCCTCTGATCATCTTTGTGGCACTCCGTTGGACCCATTCCAACAGAATCACTTAGGTTAGAAGGGACCTTTTAAGATCATCTAAATGATCTTAAATGAACAGACACATGTCCTTCCTGTTTTGAGCACTCCAAAGCTGGACACAGTACTCCAGCTGGGGTCTCACGAGAGCAGAGTAGAGGGGCAGAATCACCTCCCTTGACCTGCTGGCCACACTTCTTTTGATGCATCCCAGGATGCAGTTAGATTTCTGGGCTGCCAGTGTGCACTGCCAGCTCATGTTGAGCTTCTCATCCACTAGCACTCCCAAATCCTTCTCCTGAGGGCTGCTTTCTAGCCATTCTCCACCCAACCTGTATTTGTGCCTGGGATTGTCACGTTCCAGGTGTAGGACCCTGCAATTGGCTTGGTTGAACTTCTCGCAGTTTGCATGAGCTAGGAAAGGCAAGCCAGGAAAGCAAGGCTTTGTCAGTTAATTAATTAGGCAGAGTTCTGTGCCTCCACTGAAAGTTTTTCAGGTTCAAGAAATAAAAATGTTGACAACTGGGGCCTTAGGTAGTCTGTGACACCTCAAGTGCCAATTATTTTGAATTCTCAGGGTCAAGAATTCAGATTTGGACAGGTCAGCAGTGTATGGGTATGTATATATATGTTTGAACTACAAATGGGGAAAGCTGGAATCAGGTTGATTTTTGTACAATTATAAACAGAAGACTGAAAAGCGTATGTCTTTGTACCATGCACTACTGTAACATATCTGTGTTTTTAATGAACCATTCTGCAAGCTTGCCTGTCATTAACTCTTTTTTTTTTCCAGTTGTTCCTATCCTATTTGTGGGCCCCTGGGGAATAAGCAGATCAAAGCTGGAGAACACTGGGTAAGTTACTAAATAAAATGTGCTATAGAATACTGGCTTTCTGTTTACGTATTTTTTCTGGAAGCCCTTGTCAGTAATTGACACAAGTATTGACTATGAGATTATATTAAGATTATATGGCATTTATTAATACATTTTACATTTTCTAGGTTCATTTTAGTACTTTTGCATTAAACTGCTTCTAGGAATTCTCAGATTTACTTATGCATAAATCAAGAAATAGAATGAATATTCACTGTTTCTGAAATAATAGTTATTGCATCCAGCGTTCATTCACTTATATGAAGCAAATTGTCAGCACAAACATCTTCATGGAGAGGAAAAGGAGAGCAGTGCTTTTGTCAGAGACCATCTACACTTTAGGTTTAATTAGTATTCACTACTATTTTGGAAAAAAAAACAAAAAAACATTATGCAGGATAATGGCAAAAACTGATATTCAGTAAAAGCTGATATTAAATGAATGTATTCTGTATTCAGTGAATGAATCACTAAGAGAAACCTGCACTAGTAAGCATCAGTTTTCCAATCTTCTGGTTTTCAATTATAGTCTCATATAATTAGATGATACACAGACCATAAATGACAAGCCAAGAACCTACAGGCTGATTTAAGGCTAATTAGAAAGAAGAAATATGTGCATGGGACAAATTAGAAAGCTAGAGAAGGAAGAAAGGAGACAATTTCAAGGAAATAGTATGCATACTTTTTAGCAGGTCAAGAACCATGATTACATTTCATAGTTTAGCCATTTCTAGTTTCCAGTTTCAGACAGATGAATTTGAGTAGGGTGAGTTCAATTATGAAGCTTTGGTGCCATGTACAGTTGTTGTGTGGATCCAAAGACTGAATTTTCCAGATAGTTCTGAGGTTTGCAATCTAGGGAAACATGTATCAGGATTCTGGAGGAAAGATCTTCCAAATAAATACAATTACTGCTGTTGTGAGACTCTTAGTTTTGTTCCATTTCTCCTGAGTTCCACCTTTCAGTAGAATTTTGTCACCTTCTTTTTAAAATATATATTATGTAAGCTTTCTAATTTTTTCTATGAAAATAATGTAACTATACTTTAAATTACTCTTCAGGTGCTGGGGAACAAATGAACACATGGGAATCTGGTGGATCATCCGAGGACCAATGCTATTTTCCATAGCAGTAAGTTATTTCATCTATGCATAATATCAAGCACAAGTGCAATTGTCTTTTGTGACCCGTTCTCCAAGTATAACACACTTCTCAGATTAGAAAAGATGAGATAGAAAAAATTAAAAACAAAGTATTTTACTGTGGGTGGATGGGCATAGTTTCCTTTCTGTCTATCTAGAAACCAGAAAGATTTTAGTGTTAATCTCTCAAAACACTGCTGTTTATCTGTGCATTGAATTCTGCACAGCTCCCTCTATATCAAAGATGGAGCCTTTTGCTTCTCATATTTTTTGCTACTTCTATTTTTACCCTCATTTTCAAAATGAGCAAGTTACTTAGGAGAGTGCTATAATGTGGTGAGCATCACTAGAAAACTCCAAATTCTCTGTAGAAAAGATCTTTTGATAACAAGGATGCAGAGAAGTAGCAACAGAAGTACTGATGGTCATGAGGAGAAAGCACTCACCTAATGAAAAAAAAAATTAATCATAGCATGACAAGACTGAATTATGGGGTTTTTTTAATTAAATAAATGAAGAAAAAAAAAGTACACCTGAAATGCAGTGATAATGAAGAGATGGAAATAGCATGTTCAAAACAACTCATGAGGACATGATTATGAACACAGAATTTTGATAGGTGAGACTATGGTGTGTGTCTAGAATACCTTATATTCCCACAGTCAGCAAGGCATAAAAGGATTAGAGGAATAAGTGATTGATAGGCAGATAGCAAATGTTGTAGAGAAGAGATGTACTTTACTCATTGCAAATATGTATGGGGAGTAAACAATGGATTGCTCAAAGTTTAATATTGAAGAATTGATGCATTCAATGCATCAGTTGGAAAGGAGGACATTGGTTTCTGTCACACTGGAGAAAAGATGTGTAAATTAAAACTTTTGAGAAGAATCAGTGGACTTCGTTTTGCTGCTGCTGAGTTGGAGACAACTGCATGAAAGAGAAAATGGGCATAGTTGGAACCGAGCTGTGAATCAGAGGAACACACCCAGTAAATAATTAGAAACACAGTGGAAAATTCTTTATCAAAAAAAAAAAAAAAATGCTTTGGAGAGAAGAGCCAGAAAAGAAAGCAAAAAGACCTGAGAGGTAAGAGGAGGCCAAAACAGATCATTAAGAAAGTCTGAAACTGTCCCAAAACTAATGGAAAGGTAAAGATGGGCCAAGTCCATACCTAAAGGGATCTGAACCAATTTCTTCCTGGATATATCTAGTTCTGAAAGAAGACTCAATAATTGGTTTATTTTTTCAGGGCTGAGCAGAAAAAATACAGCTAGTGGAACACAACCAGTAGAAACTTATAATAGCATTTGTATTATATCAAAGAGATGAAATGTTTTGCTTTCATTTTAAGAATATTAAGTTCATTGATGTTAGCATGCTGAACACAGAGCAAGTCCCCTGAATAAGAAATAAAACAGGCATAAAAGGGAAGAATGCATTCTGAAGTAATTTGAAGATTAGCACTTGGATGGAGACAATCAGCAATATAAAAATACCTTTTAATTAAGCTATTTCTGCACAATTTCCTTTTAGTCAGTAACCCAGTAGGGCATAATTGCTATTGTAAATCAATGCAGACGACTGAGGATGTGACCACTTTTTTTAGCAAGACTGCATGTTGCATCAAAAACACTGCACGTTGGAGGAAGTGATTATTTCTCCCTCTTCAGCACTTGTGAGAGTGCATCTGGAATACTATAGCCATCTTAAGACATTAACATACTAGAGACTGTCCAACAGAGGCCATCAAGGCTACTGGGGCCTGGAGTACATGGTGTACAAGAAGAAGCTGAGAGAACTGGCTTTGTTTAGAATTAAGAAGAGAAAGCTAAAAGAGAAACCAATTGCTGCCTTCAGTAGCAATAACAATGCGGGGATATGGGTCCAGGAGGTTATAGCAAAAGGATGGCAGAAAATAGACAAGAGCCGTAACATGCAAACATGCAAACTATCAGACTAGATATAAAGAAATTTCTACAGGTAGCTTTCTAACCTTAATTCAGATATTCATTCACAGAAATATCAAGGTGGACATAAAGTGACAGAAGGAATAACGTTTTGTTCAAAATTCCCTCTAACTAAAGTTAGCAAAAAGAGATGTCACTTTAGGTTTACACGTAAATAAATAGATACACCATATATGTTACTCCTCTAGCATAATTTTTAATCCCTGCATTTTGCATTACGTTTTGGTATCTTCTACCTTGGTACTATTTTCCAGAATCAGATGTAGCCTCTGATCATTATCAGTGCTTATAGTCATTAAGTATTAGAAAATACAGAAAAAAGTGTAAAAGATACAGCATTATCAGTTAGTCTAGGGATGTCTTTCTACAGAAGAACAAGCAGCAGCTAGAGGACAGTTTAAGCTGGTTCACCTCCCAGCAATGTGTAAAGAGGACCAGGCTCAGCTTCTTCAAGGGGGTTACTTTCTTAAACCTAATTGCCTGACTGTTGAGTCATGTAGTATTGAGTCCTTGAAGTCGTGAACGAACTGGCATATCTTCAACCTGTGTATTTTGATACCAATGCTCATTTTAGAAGAAGCCATAAAATTTCAAATATCACTAAGACATCCCATTGCTGTTAGGTTGCAGGACATTCTGTCTAAGATTGTTCCTCTGAATCCTCTGAATCACACTGGAAATTACTTTTAAGGCAAACAGGAAATATATGTGCACACCTGATGTTACAGAATCCAGTTTGCTAGTGAACATGGTGGTGGCCAACAGTGGAGCTGATCATGGGCAGATGTCTTCTATGGCTTGGTCAGTGTCAGCATCACTCCATCTCTGATACCATGGAAGTGGCAGACAAGGAATCAATGAGAACTGATATTGAAAGGTTATGCAAAAGGGATGATATCAGATTGAAGGAGAACTGAACATTGAATGTGACTAGAAATGGGAAATAAGAATGAGCAAAGAGTGGTGAAGAGGAATTAAGAGGATATTCGGCAAGATAAATTGGATAGAGGGTCAGACACAATATGGATGCAAGAGAAATACATAGTGGGCAGAAATAAAGGGGTTAGAAACCCAGAGCTAGATAATACAATAACTTTCTCAATATCTTGTTCTTGAATATAATTCAGCAAACATCTAAAATCCACCAGCAAAATGTGTGTCAGCACTTACCTAATGATGGTTGTGCATGGATTAAACCAGCCAGGTTCTGCAGCTGGACTCTGTTCTCATAGGACATAAGTTGGTGTACAGGCCAAAAGCTGTGGAAGTACAATCCCAGGTGCCAGTATATGCTGGGGTCTTCCCAGGTGGGAGGTGGCTTTGCAGAAAAGGACCTGGAGTTCCAGGCAAACACCAAGTTGACATGAGCCAATCACGTGCCCTTGTGGGGCAACAAGATGAATGGTATCCTGGGCTGCCTCAGTAAAAACACTGTCAGCATGTCAAGGGAGGTGATACTTCCCTTCTGCTCAGCACTGATGAGACCACATCTAGAGTGCTGTGTCCAGTTCTGGGCTCACCAATCCAAGAGACATACTGGAAAGGGACCAACAAAGGGCCACAAGGATGACAGAAAAAATGGAACATCTTGCCCATAAGGAAGGCTGAGAGAGGTGTTCAGCCTGGAGAAGAGAAGGCTTGGGTGATCTCATAAATGTATATCAGTACCTGAAGGAAAGGTGCAACAAGGATGAAGCCAGGCTCTTTTCAGTGGTGCTCAGAGACAGGACCAGAGGCAATGGGCACAAACTGAAAGGAAGTTCATAATGAAAAATAATTTTTAGAATAAACCAAATTATGCTTGCTAGGTCTACTTTTGAAGAATCTTACAGTGTTGACTATGATGAATTCTTTGTATTTGTAAAAAAAAAACAAAACATCACAGTGAAAGGAGAAGTCAAATTCTAAAAGTTAGGAAAGATCAGAAGTAGAGTTATCTATGTAAAGGTAACTCATCCCCTCTTGTACATTTGGACATCTGTCTCACCCCTAACTTGTCAAAAGAGCCCACAACATGAACTAATGCTCCAGAATAAAACAAGAGAAGAGTCTGTAAGACATACTCTTTGGTTACAGAGATGTGTGAATGACAAGAAAGTTCTTCATGAGGAAAAAGGAAGATCCTGAGCTTAAGGTAGTTCAATGCTGCCTCAGGAAATTGCTTTCCAACGCTATCTCTGTTCCCCAAGTTCATACACAATGCTAGACAAAGTATCACAACTGTCTACTAAGTTCTGATTTTTGCTTTTTGAATGTCTGAGCAGCCAATGAGGTGAGGGTTGGGCACTTCCAGTTGTAGTCAAAGTAAGAAGCATGATACTCTCAGTAAAGTGATGTTGGTATGCAAAAGCAAACCAAAGCACCTTTAACTGGTCAGATCTTGCACTTTGGATCTCTATCTATTTTATCTATTTATGCTTTTGTTGTCTTTTTTTTTTCTAAGGTAATAATATCCATTTATCACCCTGTGATGTTTTAAAGTTACATCTGTGTAAATTTCAGAAGAACAGCACGAGAAGTGGTCATAGAAGAAGAACTAGGGCTCCAGCAGTAATACCTTCACATCAAAAGAAGACAAGAATAATTGTCTATTGCCAAAATGAGGAAGTTCTGTGTTAAAATTAAAATGTAATTTTGTACTGGAAAATCACGTATCATGATATGTACATAAATCAAACGGAATAAGGCAATGCTGAGTTTCTCAACTTTTCAAGCTTAGTAACTTTTTGCATAGGGCTTTTGGTTTTTGGAAGTGATATAGTTAATGATTCATAGGCATTTGCAGGCCTCGTTTGACAAGAAATATTTGCAGATTGGTCTTGGCCAAGACAGCACAGTTTAATTAATAAAGGAGTGAATTACTTATAAAAGAATGCCCAGGGCTTCCTTGGCTGGCTGTTTAGAGCCTCTTTATCTGAGGAATTGCAATCACTGCTGGTTTTTGCCACATCATGATTACCTGTCATGGTTTGGTGTATGACCTAAAGATATATAAACTCTGTTAACTGCCTCACTTGGAGAGAGTTGATACCAGCAGTGTCTATCAGTCCTGCTCTGTGCTCTCTGCTGCAGTTGTGGAAATATACTTGTTTCTGCTCTCCAAGTGCATACCAGTTATTTGCTGACAGGTTTTACAGGTGTTTAATATCACTTTTATCTTTCTTTAATAGCTATATGAGTAGTGTCATAGCATTTATTGTCAGTAACTCATATGTATTTTCTTTCAAGGTTAACTTTGGCATCTTCTTAAAAATTCTTAGGATGCTGATTTCCAAACTAAAAGCTCAGCAAATGAGCTTTCATGACTACAAATACAGGTATGTAACAAATAACGAAGAACTCCTAGCCCTTTTTTTTCTCACATCATCCGAAGGTTGCCAGTTTGCCCTTGTAGATCAGACATTTACCAACCACCACCAGGTATAACAGATATTCAGAGTATGATGTAGGAAAGCCACAGGATCCACAAACATTTTCTTACCTGAGAAGTGAAGGCAGGTCAGCACCTGTGTGCTGACTGTTATGGACATTTTCTCAAGGATATTGCAATGTGTTAAGATCTCTGCTCTCAGGTGTCCTCACTGTACACCTGTGGCCTCTACTGCTGTGTCACATTTTATTCCTTGAGTGTGACAAAAGGTCCTCAAAAAAAAAAGGAGATGTAAAAGGTTTGTGGGACATTCCTAAATGACATCAGTATTCCTGATCTAGCTTTTTTCATAGATACAGACACTGTTGACTAAGGAATGTCCCTGGTCTTCTTGAAAACCCAAATGAGAACATTATCCTTAGCCTATAATCTTGCACACCCTGATTTGGGCTCTCTTGGCCAGAGTTGTAATGGTACATTATGTCTTATGTAAAGTCCTGGAGTTCACCTTTTCACAAACGTCTTCCCCCTTTGTGAGAACAGCAAGGGCAGGCAGCTCTGCAAGTAGATAAGCGTGCACTGAAAACTGCATGTAAATCAATGGAAACCTGAAGATTTGTGAACTGGTTTCCACATCCCAGTTCCCCAGTTCTTAGTGTCTTTATTCAAAGCATTGTGAATCCATACCTGCCACTACAGTCCTGTCTTAATGGGACTTAATTCTTAATAAAAATGAATTATTTTATTGTCTGTCAGGACTGGGCGGTGGGGCAGCGGGGTGGGGGCAGGGAGCAGAATGGAAATTTCACTACTAGCTTCCTATTAAATTCCAGTATTAGATCCCTAACAAGAAGCATATTTCCATTTTACTTCGACATGCAAGGTCCAAAAGATCTCAGCTTTATTCTCCATATTGCTACAGGAAGATTGATGATGGTAGCCACAGACAGAGGTGCCTGTATTTAACATTGTCTGATGTTTTTCGTTGTATTCTTTTTTCCTACTACTTATAACTGTGCTAAACTTTCAAAGATTCAAGCCATTCCTCACATCACAAGTCTTCCTCAGAACTCACTTTCTTTTGAGATCTCTTCTTTTATCTATGCAAATATGTTCCCAGACTTGTTAAAGAAGATTCTCTTCCATAATGATTATTCTGGGTGCATTTTTTAAAAAGTAGGTGACTTTTCACAGTACCACAGAAACTTTCTATGCAGCTCCACAGAGTTTTAAACAGTGATAGGAAAGTCTAAGAATCTTGTTAACAGATCACTCATATTTAGCTATGTAAATATTTTTCAGTTACTTAGAAGCGTAAGTTTGATGATAGTGGCTTTCCTGTTCAATTTCTTGTCACTAATTTTTCACCTTAAACCCAAAGCCAAGATTGCCTCCTGTACAGATTTTTCTGGTAGTGTGCTCCAAAATTGAAATCTGGGATTTTTTCCTCAAAATCACAAGATTACTAATACCACTACAGAGTCAGAATATTGAGGGACTATTTCTGGAATAATTTCTTTGTAGCTGAGTTTCTTGGTTTTGTGCCAAGGATGTTAATAAATGCTATAATTAAACATTTTCTTTTTAAGATTGGCAAGATCTACACTTGTGCTAATTCCACTGTTGGGGATCCATGAATTTGCATTTACCTTCATCACTGATGAGCAGGTGGAAGGACTTTCAAGACATATAAGACTTTTCATTCAGCTGACAATGAGCTCATTTCATGTAAGTACTGTTTTGCAAGTACTGTTTTTTTTTAGTGGTCATAGATCCACATATGTATGTTTCTCACCTATACATGCCACAGATATACAGTATTCTTATTTAATATTATGCTCCAATCTACAATGGCTCTAAATATGCTATTATAGTGAAAAGATAAAAAATTCACAAACTGTATGTTCAAAATATGGTAGTCCTAAAGACCAAAAAAGGAGCCTGATAGCTTCAGAAAAAATGCATCCTGTGTTCTCTGGTAATGAGTAACAGTTGATCATAGACCCCTGTTCTGAAAACAGGATTAAAGTTTTTCACATGTTAATTCCTAAAAAGCACTGGATAGCTTTTTTTACCAAGATTTTGAGGTGATCTCTTGACGTTGCAGTCACACTGAGAAGAGAGCTGGTTCTGGACTCATCTTTTTCAGTGTACACGTCCAGCATACTTCAAACTTGCTACAATGACCTCGTTGTTGTGCCACTGTGCAAACAAGAAACAATCAAGACTCTGTATTAGGAGATACAAGGACCAGCTTCACTTTAGCGTGGGTAGTTGGGGTAATCAGTTCATGGCTGACACATCACTCACACAGTGGGCCCTATGGGGGCCCACTTACCTTTTAGGTAAGTCCTTACTTTTAGGACTTTTTCCAAAAGGAGTTCAATGTAGACTACGTCGCATTTGGGGCACTTTGATGAAAGGAGTTGCAAATCTGAATCCTGTGAGAACAACAAGCAGAGTTAAAACACATGTGAGGAAAAGCATATGAAGGATAAGCAGGAACAGCTTTGTGTCGGGTTCCAGCCTAGAGGACACACTCTAGGTATGCTTACCAGACCAATGTCCTCAAGCAAGTACATTGAAGACACATGTTGTACAAGAACCTTGTCAGGGCCATGACATACTTAAGACATCTACACACTTCAGGCCTCCATAGTTTTCTTATAGGGATCAAAGATGTGAGCTGAGATGCCCTTCTGAAGACTTCAGTTTGGGGCTTCTCTCTTTCATGGGTTTAAGTATAAATTGAAAAAATCATTTATTGCGTCAGAAGTGAAACATAGAAATCCATGAATTCAGTGAACAGGCACCAGTAAAAAAGTCCACTTTTGCAGACTAGACCCCTGATTAGTGCATACATCTGCAAAACGGAGACAACACAGGTAACAGCAAGAAGATGGTTCAACCCGTTCCACAGAAGTGCTTGATAAGGCTTATGCAGCACCATTTCTTCCTGCCCAAACAAAGCTGTATAAGCCAGTGAGACAAAACGGGGAGAAAGGACTTCACTGCGAGGTTCAAATTAATTTATTTGGACTTCACTCACAGGTCCAATACGTC
>JAOQGH010000157.1:0-13069 GCA_025769975.1 Gallinago jamesoni
CCCCAAAAAACATGTCCCTCCCCCCAAACCATCACAAAACCCTCTGCCGCACCCTGACATCCCCCTCCCCCAAATCACCCCCAAATCCCCCCCAAAGCAGCCTGACCCCCCACCAGCACCCCCAAACCCATTCTACCCTCAAATAATCCCAGACTCCCTCTGCAACCCACAAATTCACCCCAAAACAACCCAGATTCCCCCTCCCCCCAAACTGCTCAGCTCCATGAGGGAAACTGAGACATGGGGGGGAGGAGAAAAGTGGGGTTCAGCCTCGCCCCACCCCCAAAACCCACCTGGGTCACCTGCACCCCAGAGTCCAGCGCGAACTGGATGAGCCCCACGGCCGTATCGTGCGAGAGCTCATTCAGGTTGTACTTGGCTCTGGGGGGGAGTCAGTGGGGGGGACAGGTCACCCCTCAGAACCCCAAATGGGGACCCACTTCCAGCACCCCAAACTGGGAAGGGGGGGAAGAAGGGGGGGCTGGAGATGGAAACTGGAGGAACCTGGCTCGGAGGGTCAGGGGCACCAAAAGGGGCTGGAGGCGGGGGGGGGAAATGGGGGTCCCAAGAGGGGAAGGGGGGAGTCCGGGTAGCTTTGGGGGGGTCTCACTGCTGCTGCATGCAGGCAGAGATGTGGTCAGGGGTTTTGGGGGGGTCCTGGAGGGGTTCTGGGGAGGTTTATGGGGGGTCTCACCGCTGCTGCATGCAGGCAGAGATGTGGTCGGGGGGCAGCACGTGCAGAGCCCACCCCAGGAACTCACTCGCCGCCTCCAGCAGCTCGAAGCGTCGCTCCCGCTCCCCCTCTGACAGTGTCTTCGAGTCTGGGGGGGAGAAGGGGAGGGAGCAGGGTGAGGGACCCCCTAACTCCCCCACGACACCCCCCAACTCCCCCCTCCCTGACTCTAACCACCTCCTTCCAGGACCATCCACCTCCCCTGTGCCCCAAACCCACCCTTGGAACCTCCAAACCCTGCCCCCCCCATCCAGGACCTTCCAGGGCTTCCTCCCTGGGACCCCAAATCCCCCCTGGGACCTCCCACCCCCCCGCACCCCCCCCAAGACCCCCCCACCTGCCACCCCCAGCGCCTCCAGCTCCTCCAGCTTCTCCACGGGGCAGTAGCAGATCCCGTAAACCATCGGCCCTGAGGGGGGGACGGGACACACGGACAGTGGGGGGGTGAGACCGGGGTGGGGGAGGAAGGAACCCCCCGTTCCACCCCGGTGCACCGGAACCTCCCCCCCCATTCAAACCCTGGTGCACCAGGACCCTCCTATACAAACCCGGTGCACAGGGACCCCCCTATTCCCACCCCGGTGCACCGGGACCACCTCCATTAAAAACCCGGTGCACCGAGACCCCCCTTTTTCACACCCCAGTGCACCGGAACACCCCTCCCACCCCCCCTTTCAAACCCCGGTGCACCGGGACCCCCCATTCAAAATCCGGTGCACGGGGACTTCCCCCGTTCAAACTCCGGTGCACCGGGACCCCCCTTATTCACACCCCGGTGCACCGGGACCCCCCCGCGCCCGTTGCGATCCGTTTTCCCGCCACGTGCAGCCGCCTCCCGTCCCCTCCCCCCCCTCGAGCTCCGACCCCCCCCCGGTCTTACCGAGCACCGGCCCCCGCCCCGCCTCGTCCACGCCGAGGGCGCAGGGTCGGCTGCGGCAGAGGGGGGGCACGGCCGAACCGAACCGACCCCCCCCCGCCGGGTCCCGCTCCAACCGCGCCAGCGCCATCGCGGGGGCGGGGCGTGAGGGGGCGGGGACTGGAGGGGGTGTGGTCTGAAGGGGGTGGAGCCTTGGGCCTGCCCCTCCCTCCGGCAACGGCGGGGGGGAGGAGGGTGTCCCGGAAAAACCGCCCCCCCCCTTCCGGGAAGTCCCCCCCCCCGCCTCGGGGGGGGGGGCGGGGCGGTGCCGGGCAGCGCGGGAAAAGGGAGGGGGTTCCCGGCACAAGTATATATGCCCATATATGGGCATGATGGCGTCAGCGGGGAAGCCCCGGCACCGCCCACTTCCGCTGACGTCCATGCGCGCGAGGGCGCCCGCGGGGGGGGGGCGAAGGGGGGGCTTCCCACGGGAGTGAGGGGCGGGAGGGCACCCACCACCCACCGCCCCCCCTCCGAGAACACGGCACAATTAGAGCAATTATCACAATTATTATTATTAATTAAATACAAACGTACAAAAGAAATAAACAGCGACAACGAACCCCCCCCCTCCCCCAGGGGCCCTGTAAACGTCACGGGGGGGGTGCAGCCCCCCCCAAAACACCCCCATTTCTTTGGGGCTCAGCCCCATCCTGGGGAACCCCCCCGGATTTGGGGGGGAGGAAGGGGGGGGGTGTTTGTGGGTCCCCCCAGTCCCGGGCGGGGGTCCCCCAGTCCCGGTTTTGGGGTCTCCCCCCCCTCCCGCAGGTCCTGTTCCCGCAGGCCCTGGGGGGGGGTCCCGGTCCTGCGGGTCCTTTCTGGGGGGGCCCAGCTCCCCCATCCTCATGAGTCCTTTTGGGGGGTCCCTCAAGGCTCCCCCCCACCCCCAAGAAGTGCTGGTCTCTGCCGAGCCGATGGGGGTCCATGTCCGGGGGGGGACCCCCGCAGCGCCCCCCCCCAAAAGCTCCTTATCCCGGCAGAGTCCCACACAGTGTCCTGTCGGGGGGGTCCCCGCACCCCCGTGGCCGTGCCGGTGCGGTGGGGGGGAGGTCCTCCGTCTCTCTGGGTCCATCAAGTCCTTATCGGGGTGTCCGGGGGGGTCCCCTGCGTGACACCACCCCCCCCCCTCAAGCCACGCTCCTCATCCTGGCACCGTCCCACGCAGCATCCCGCCGGGGTCCCCTGTGTCCGTGCCGGGGCGGGGGGGTCCCCCATCTGTCCGTGTTTACCCAACTCCGTGGGGGTGTCCGGGGGGGTATCCCCCGAAGCCGTTGGTCCTCACCCAGGTTCCTCTGCCTCCTTCCACCGGGGTGTTCCCGGGGGGTCCCCGCCCGGGGGTGGCGGCGGTGGTGGGGTGTCTCTAGAAGCCGAGGGCGGCCCCGGGGGGCAGGGGGCAGCCGGAGCCGGCGTGGTCACGGACGGAGCCTCGGAGCCGGCGGACCTGGGCGCGGAGCCCGGCCGCGGTGGCCGCCAGCGCCGCGTTCTGCGCCCGGAGCCCCCGGACGCGCTGCTCCAACCGGGCGATGCGCTCCAGCTTCCGCCGCCGGCACCGGCTGGCGGCCAGCCGGTTCCGCAACCGCCGCCGCTCCGCCTGAAGCCTCTCCGGGGAGTCCGGACCCGGCTCCGCCGCCTCCGTCTCTGGGGCCGCTCCGGTGACCCCCGGGAAGGGGCCGCCCCCTCCCGCCGCCACCGTCGCCGCCGTCAGCCCCGGCGGCTCCGGTAGCGCCACGTTGGGAGGCCCCGGTTGGTGCAGCTCGTCCAGCGCCTGCGTGAAGCTACCGGGATAACTGTCGCGGTCCCCCGGTCCGGGGTAGAAGAAGCTGCCGGTACCGGAGCCGCTGGCGAAGAAGCTGCCGTCGGGGCAAGGCGCCGGTTTAAGTCCGCGATAGGGCTCCGGAGGGGGCCCCGGGGCCAGCGCTCCCGGCAGCGCCCCGTAGTCGGTGTCGGGCCGGCAGAAGCCTCCCGGGAAGGGCGCGGGGCGGTAGAACGGCGGCTCCATCCGCGCACACATGCGGCCACCACCGGGACGGGAAGGGACGAGGAAACCGAAAACCGGGAGCGGAAGGCGACGGCGGGGATCGAACCCGCGGCCCCGCTCCCCCCGCCCGCCTTATACCCCCCCGCGGCGGAAGCGCGGCCCCATTGGCTGAGGCACCCGAGGGACACGCCCTCTCCGCGCTGGGACACGCCCTCCCCGCCGTGGGATACGCCCCCTCTCCGCTGTGGGACACGCCCCCGTGCGGGAAGGGGCGGGGCCATCGGGGGGGAACGGACGCACACTCGTGTGCAAGGGGGGACGGGGGTGTGCAAGGGGACACACACACGCGTGTGAGCGCACACGGAGGGGGGGGGCAGTACAAGGGTAGGCGGGGCCTGGGGAGGGCACACACGTGTGAGCATGGGCTCCGGGTCATGTTCCCGGTGCACACAGTGTGGTGCCCCAAGTGTGGGACACACGTGTGTGTCCCTTCGTACCAGGGCCGTGCACACGCGGGGGGGGGCGTGGGGAGGGAAAGGGGGGCACGGTGACCATCCCTGACTCACCATCGCCCCCATGAATCACTCCCCTCCCCCCAACCCTGGTGCCCCGTGTCTCACACCTGGGGCCGAGCACAAGGGGGACCCCGGGACCCCCCATTTCTCCCCCCCCGGTTTCTTTTGGGGGGGGGGGGAGGGGGACAGGACACCCCGGCGTCCAGGCGGGGCGGACGCGGGTTAACGAGCGGCATGTCACGGCCTGCCGGGGTGGGGCAGGGATGCACACGCGTGTCCACGCGTGACAACACATGCGTGTATCTGTGTGTTGTGTCTCCCCCCCCCCCCTCCCGCCCCGCACCAGCAGCCCCCTGTGGGGGGGAGGGTCGAGGAGGGGGGAACACCCACCACCCCCCCCAGGGACCCCGTGTCCAGGTCCTGCCCCCCCCCTCCCCCTCCCGGATTTTAGGGGATTTTGGGTCCGTCTGATGATTTTCCCTCCCGACTTCTCCTTCCCCGTGAGCACCCCCTGAGTCATCCCCCCCCCCGCCCTGCTGCTACCCCCCCCCAGGGGGGAAACTGAGGCGGGGGGAGGGGTGGGGTGGGGGGCAGACCCAGACACCTCCCCTCCCCCTCCTGCCCCCCCGCACGCCCTCCCCCTGCCAGGAAGCGGTGGGGGCAGGAAACTGGGGGGGAGGGGGGGGGAGGGAGGTGAAATGAGGGCCCCAACGGCCGCTTTCGGTGCTTTCGGGGGGGGGTGGGGATGGCGGGGGTGGGACACAACCCCCAGGCATCTGGACCACCCCCCCCACAACACACCCCCTGGGTAACGAGCATTGGGGAACTGGGATTAACTGGGAAAGGGGAAGCTGGACCTGAGCAGGGGGTGGAGTAAGCGTGCGAGGGCTTGGGGAGGGGGGACAGGGGTCCAGCAGCCGTTGGGAATTTCCCAGCATGCCCTGGGGCGGGGGTCACCAGGGCTGGGAGCACTGGGAGGGCCCTGAGGCCAGACTGGGGGCGCTGGGAGGGCCTTGAGGCCAGACTGGGGGCGCTGGGAGGGACCTGTGTGGGGTGCACTGGGACACAGCGGGGAGGGGCAGAGCTCCATGGGGGAGAACTGGGATTCCCCAGGGATGTACTGGGAGTACTGGGGGCTTTCCAAGGCCTCGCTGGGAGCACTGGGGGGTTTCCAGGGCTATACTGGGAGCACTGGGACGTCCTCGGGGCTGTACTGGAGGCACTGGGAGGGTATTGGGGCCAGAATGGGAGCACTGGGAAGTCTTCAGGGCTATGCTGGGGGCACTGGGAGGGCCTCGGGGCCAGACTGGGAGCACTGGGAGGGCCTTGGGGCCAGACTGGGAGCACTGGGAGGGCCTTGAGGGTGCACTGGGACACAGCGAGGGGTACATAGCTCCACTGGGAGCACTGGGATGTACTCAGGGCCGCACTGGGAGGGGGGGGCTCCCCAGACTGCTCCTGCCCCGGAAGCGGAAGTGCCGCCGAGGTTAGAAGCATCGGGGGGCGGTGTTGCCATGGCGACAACACCCCCTACCCCCCCGCCCCGGATGCCTGGATCCCCCAGGGCCGGTTCCCCCCTCCCCTCCCTCCCCTGCCCCGCGCCGATGACGCAACCAGAGTCGCCGAGTTCGTTGCTGACGTCACCGGGGCGGGGCCGCCGCCCCCGGCGCTGACTCAGAGGCGGCGGCGGCGGCGGCGGGAGGGACGGGGCCAGCGGGGGCGGCCGCTCTGGCCGCGTCTCTGTAGTCTGGGAGGACCAACACAAAAAATGGCGTCGGGGGCGTGGCCAGAGCGCGGGGGGCGTGGCCAACAGGTGCGGCCGCTCTGGTCCCCGACTCTGTAGCCCAGGGAGGACGCTCACCATATATGGCGTTTGGGGGCGTGGCCGGAAGGGGCGTGACCGGCAGGTGCGGCCGCTCTGGGCGGATCTCGCTGTCCCCGGAGGACCGGCCCCGCGATGGCGGCGGCGGCGGCGGCAGGGCGGGACTCCTGCGGGCCGCTGCTCACCTGGGTAAGGGGGGGCCGGGACCCCCCCCCGGACCCCACAGGACCTTCCCAGACCGTGTGACCCCCCCTCGGGTCCTGTGACCTTCCTCCCCCCCGTCCTAGGCCCTTTGACCCCCCTCCTGGCGCCCTTTGCTTCCCCCCACTGACGTGGCGGGAGTTACCGGGGGGGGGGGGTTATCATCGCTCCCCCCGTGATGGGAGGACCCCGTTGAGGGTATAAGGGGGGAGCTCGCCGTGTATTGGGGGACTTTTGCAGGTTTGGGGGGGGTCCCCCTGGCTGGGGTGGGGGGAGACAGTGCTTTGGGGGGGGGGGGGGCAGGACACAAACTGTCCGTTCTCAGCCCAGAATGGGGCTAAAGGGGCAGGGTTTTTTTGGGGGGGAGCATGACCTGACACCCCCTTTTCTCTGTGTGTGTGTGTGTGTTCCCCCCTTCCACGTAGTTGCAGACCTTTGCCCCCCCCTCGCCCTGCGCCTCCCCCCAGGACCTGGCCAGTGGGGTGACCCTCGCCCACGTCCTGCACAGCATGTGAGTGGGGGGGAGGGGAGGGGTGGTTCCCAAACACGCTGCCCCCCCCCCGCCTTGGGGGACACCCTCCATGGATGGTCAGGGGGTGGGGGCAGCATGAGCTGATTCTGGGGACACCTCCCCCCCACCCTCCTCTCTGCCCCCGTCTCAAAAAAGCGACGCCTCATGGTTCAACGAGACGTGGCTGGGCCGGATCCGGGATGACGCGGAGGAAAACTGGCGGCTGAAGGTGGGGGGAGGGGGGGCGGGGGGGGCACGTCTTTGGGTGTGGGTGGAGGGCCCGTTGGGGGTGGGAGGGCACACACCCCTGTCCGGTTTTGGTGGGGGGGTTGGCAGTTTCAGCCCTAGCTTTGCCCTGGGGAGAGGGGAGGGTTTGGGGGTGTCAGTTGGGGGGAGGGGTCTGGGGGCTGCTGGTTTGGGGGGGGGGAAATGGGGGAGTTGGGAGACCTGGTTTGGGGGGGAGCTGGTTGGGGGGGGACATATTGGGGGACCTTAGGCAGGGCTACAGTGATGGGGGTGGCCTTTTGGGGGTGCCCAGTGTGTGCGGTGACTTTGGGGCAGCTGGGGGTGGGAGGTGGGGGATGTGTGAGGGTATTTTGTGGGTCCCAGGGGGGTCCCACCTTTCTCCCCCAATCCCCCAGGTGAGCAACCTGCGGAAGGTGCTGCAGAGCGTCCTGGAGTACTGGCAGGATGTGAGTCTGGGGACACACGGGGGGACCCCAGGACTCTGGGCACCCTGTTTCAGGGTTGGGAGGGGGTCCCAGGAGGTGGGGCGTGACCTTGACCCCTGGACACCCCCCTGTGTTTCCCTCCTGCCAGGTGCTGGGCCAGGGGGTGGCGGAGAAGCACGTGCCCGACGTGGTGCTGGCGGCCCAGCGTGCCGACCCCGAGCAACTGGGCAAACTGGTGCGGCTGGTGCTGGGGTGCGCCGTGAGCTGTGAGAGGAGGGAAGGTGGGTGCAGGGGTCGTGTGTGTCCCCCGCTGTCCCATCCCACCCCCCTGAAATACCCCCTTAATGTCCCCCTACCCCTCGCAGAGCACATTCAACGCATCATGATGCTGGAGGAGTCAGTGCAGCACGTGGTGATGACAGCTATTCAGGAGGTGGGGGCTTTTTTGGGGTCCCCAGGGGGGTGTTGGGGGGCCTGGGGGGTGGACACGGATATGTGGGGTTGGAGATCTCCAGGGGTTTTGCTCAGGAGAATTTTGGGCCCTGGAAGTGAAGGTGGACAGAGGAGTCTTTGGGAAAGTTTTTTTCTGGGGGGGGAGGTGTTTTGGGGGGATTTTGGGGGAGCCCTGGAGGTTGGGGGGGGGCTCTGAAGACACCCCCCTCCCTGATCCCTGCTTCATAATTTCTTATTTCCTGCAGCTTTTGGATAAAGAACCATCAGAGATGATGGCGGTGGAGACGTACGGGAACTTCGACACACAGGTGGGGGGCCGGGGTGGGGGGGCGCAATTTGTGGGGGGCAAGACCAGGCCAGGGTCCCACAGGGACAACTGGGGGGGGCTAGCACTTGGGGGTTGGGGATACAGGGAGTCCCGAGGCTGGGAAGGGTGAGGGCGGGACGGAGGGTGGTTGGGGAGGGTTTGGGGGATTTCTGGGTGCCCCCCATAACTGACCCCCCGCTTTTTTCCTCCCCCCCCAGTCACGGCGCTATTACTTCCTGAGCGAGGAGCCCGAGGAGGTGGGGGGGTCGCAGCGGCGCTGCCTCGAGCTGGAGCAGCAGGTGGGGCCCGGGGGGGTCTGGGTCCCCCCAGGGAGGGTGGGGGAGGTCCCCTAATCTTGGTCCCCCAGCCCTGTCCCTCCCCCCCTCAGTTCCCAGAGCTGGGGCGAGGGCACCCAAGGCTGTAACTCTGAGTAGGAGGGGATTCTCTGCTGATTCGTATGAGGGTTGGGATGTGCTGGGAGGGGAGCCAGGACCCCTTGGCCCCCTCCCGGACGCCTGGGTCCTTCTGGTGGTGGGGTGGGGGCAGGTGGCGGCACTGCTGGAGGAGAAGGGCAGCCTGGCCGAGGAGAACCGGACACTGCGGGAGGAGAAGGCGCAGATGGAGGCCGACGCCACCGGCGCCGCCGCCAAGAAGCTGCTGCTGCTGCAGACGCAGGTGGAGCAACTGCAGGAGGAGAATTATCGGTAGGACCCTGACGCCTGGGTCCTCTGGGCAGGGGGAGGGGGCTGGCTCTGACTCCTGTGTCCCTTTTGGGGGGGAGTTCAGTTCCTGAGGTCTGGGTTTGTCTTGGAGGAACAAAATGGGCGTCAGGGTGCGTCCCGCTGACTTCAGAGCCCCCTGTGCAGGCTGGAGAGGGGGAAGGGGGAGCTGTGGGGTCAGGAGGGGGGGGGTCCCAGTGACAGTGGGGGGTGTCCCACTGACAATGGGGAGGGTCCCACTGAGTCTGAGGTCGCCCCCCAGAGACTGGAGAGTGGGAAGGAGGAGCTTCAGGGTCGGGGAGGGGGGTCCCAATGACTCTGGGGGAATCCCACTGACTCCGGGGTCCCCCCTGCAGGCTGAAGAGCGGGAAGGGGGATCTGCAGGGTTGGGGAGGGGGGTCCCACTGACCCTGGAGGGGTCCCACTGACTCTGGGGTCCCCCCTGCAGGCTGGAGAGCGGGAAGGAGGAGCTGCGGGTGCGCTGCAGCCAGCTGGAGCAGGAGGCACGGGGGCTGCAGGCGCGGGCGGAGGAGCTGAGCGACCTGGCCGGGGAGGCCCGAGCCCTACGTGACGAGATGGACGTGCTGAGGTGGGTCGGGGGTGCCCCCCATGGCGGGGTGGGAGGGGGGGGGGGTGCGGGGAAGGTGTGTGTCCCACGGAGTGTCAGCGGTGCCGTGTCCCCCCCGTCCCCACTCAGGGCGTCGTCGGCGCGCGCGGGGCAGCTGGAGGCAGCGGTGGCGACGTACCGGGACCGTGCGGAAGCGGCGGGGGAGCTGCAGCGCTGGGTGCGGGCGCTGGAGGAGCGACACGCCGCAGAGCTGCGCCGGGCCCAGCAGCTGCAGACACAGCTGGGGCGGGCACAGGCCGGCTGCGCACAGCTGGAGGCCGCCCGCAGGCAGGTGGGCGGGGCCTCGGGGTGGGGGGGCGGGGCTTTGGGGATGGTGGGAGGGCCTTTGGGGCAGTGGGCGGGGCTATAGACCAGGGGACAGGCCTATGGGCTGGTGGGCTGTGTGGGGTGTCAGGGCTGGGCACAGGGGGTGGAGGCTTTAAGGCAGGTGGGCGGGGCCTAGAGGAGTGGGCGGGGACTCTGGATGGGGCGGGGCTATGGGGCGGGTGGGCTGGGCACAGGGAGGCGGGGCGATAGGCCGGTGGGCGGGGCTATGGGCTGGAGGGCTAGGTACTGGGAGCAGAGGCTATAAGGCAGGTGGGCGTGGCCTGTGGGAGGGCGGGGCTATGAGACTGTGGGCGGGGTCTAGGAGACAAGGCGGGGCTGTGAGCTAGTGGGTTGCATAGGACAGGACGGCTGGCACAGAGGAGGTGGGTTTAAGGTTGGTGGGTGGAGCCTCATGGAGGGGGCGGGACTATAAGTTGGTGGGCGGGGCTACAAGCCTGTGGGCTGTATGGGGTAGCAGGGATGGCACAGGGGGCGGGGCTACAGGCCGGTGGGTGGGG
This sequence comes from Gallinago jamesoni, assembly GCA_025769975.1. Classification (NCBI taxonomy): domain Eukaryota; kingdom Metazoa; phylum Chordata; class Aves; order Charadriiformes; family Scolopacidae; genus Gallinago; species Gallinago jamesoni. The sequence continues at coordinate 10,279 of JAOQGH010000157.1, forward strand.
CCTAAGGGAGGGGCGGGGCTATGGGCAGGAGTGGGCTGCAAGGGGCAGGGGGGCTGGGTGCAGGGGGTGGGACTATGAGCAGGTGGGCGGGGCTGAAGGGGGCAGGGCTATGGGTGGGGGTGTGGCTTGATGGTGGGGGCGTGGTCACACAGGTGGTCCCTGTAGAGGAGCTGGGGGGGGCAGAGGGTGGGGCCATGTGGCAGGGGTGGGGCTGTTCAGGGCAGGGCTGGTGTGGGTGGGCGGAGCTGGGAGAAGGGGCGGGGCTAAAGGGGCTTAGGAGGTGGGGCTGCAGCAGAGGTGTGAAGGCAGGATGGGGTGGGGCTATGGGGGAGTGGGAGGGGCTATTGGGGGAGTGGGCATGGTCAGCCGTGGCCCCGCCCAGGTGGAGGAGCTGAGCGGGCAGCAGGCGGAGGCGGCACTGAGGGCAGAGCGATGGCGGGGGGAGCTCCGGAGCCTGCAGGAGCGCTTCGAGGCCCTCAGCCAGGAGAAGGAGGTGGGTGTCTCTTCCTCCCCCTCCCTCCTTCCAGACCCGCGCCCCGGCTGAACCCTCCTGTCCCCTCCCTGTCCCCTCCCTGTCCCCTCCCTGTCCCCACAGCGGCTGCTGGAGGAGCGGGACGCCCTGCGCGAGGCCAACGAGGAGCTGCGCTGCGCTCAGGTGCAGCAGAGCTGCCTGCGCCAGGCAGGTGGGTGTGGGGGTGGAGTGGGGGGGGACAAGACACACTGGGGGAGGTGGGAAATGGGGGGGTGACAGACATTCCCCTCCCCGAGGAAGTGACGACACACCCCCCCCCCTCCCCCCCGAGCACAACCCTTGTACAAGACACTGGAGAATCCCCACTTGGGGGGGAGGTCATGCTGGGCGTCCCCAGGGGATGTGAGGTAGGTCCCCACAGCCCAGTTTGGGGGTGTCATCTCCAGCCTTCCCCCCCCCCCATCCTCCTCCTCCAAAAATAGCTTTCACACCCTACCCCAGATGCGGTGCTGGAGGAGGGCACAGCCCCAGCAGCGAACCTGGCAGCCGAAATCCTCCCTGCGGAGCTGAGGTGGGTGCAGGAAGGGGGGGGGGGGGCTCCCCCACCCTGGGAGGCTCCCCCGGACCCTCCCTGACCCCCCCCCAGGGAGACGGTAGCGCGGCTGCGGCAGGAGAACCGGCGGCTGCAGGCGCAGGAGGCGACGCTGCGGCTGCAGCGGGACCAGCTCCAGCGACGGCTGCGGGACGCCGAGCAGCAGAGGTGCGGGGGGAGAGGGGGGACACACAGTGTCCCTAAAGCCCCTCCAGCCCACCCCCAAATATCCCTAACACTCCCCCCACTCCCACCCCCAGGTTGGAGACCACAGGGGCGACAGTGCTGAGGGATCAGGAGGACCCCCGTAAGGAGGTGAGTGTGGTGGTGGGGGGGCTCCCTTAAAGGGTTGGGGTGCTCTGGGAGGGGTGGGAAAACGTTGTTACGTGCTTTCGGGGGCGCCCCCATTTCACTGGGAGGGTCCTGATGTTTTGGGGACAGTTGTATATCTTTTGGCAGACTCTCACGTTTTGGGGCAGGTGATGTTGGGGGGGGTGGGGCCTGAGTCCCCTCAGGAATTAGGGTGTGTGTGTGTCAGAGTTTGGGGGGGGGGGGGGCTAGGGGATCCTCAGCCCCCCCTCCCCAGCCTTTGGGGGACTTGCCCTCCCCCCTTACTTCTTGTTCCCCCCCCCCCCCTTCTTGTTCCCCCCGTAGTTTTTCCTGCTGGAGGAGAACCTGCAGGAGCTGTGAGTGCTTGGGGGGGGAGAAGGGGGGGGGTTGGGGGCCGATCTGGGCCCCTCCCTAAGCTTGGGGGAGGGGGAGCCTGTCCTCATGTCCCCAACCTGTGTGTTTCCCCCCCTGACCCAGGGAAGCGCTGCCTGAAGTGGGGGCAAATCTGGAGCCACCTGGAGACGACAGTGGTACGGGGGTGTCTGGGAGGGTCTGGGCCCCCCCTCTGCCTTACCCTTCCCTTTGTGCCCCCCCGATCCTCAATTTTTGTCCGTCCCCCCCCTCCCCTTTGTCATCCCCCCCAGGGTCACAGCAGGCAGAGGAGCTGCAGCGCCGGCGGGAGGGATCCCTGCGCGTCCTGGAGCAGCGCTGCCGCCGGCATCCCGGGGGGGCTCGCATGGTGAGGGGACGGGGACCCCCCCAGGGCTAACGGGAGGGGGAGACGGGGACCCCCCAGGAGGGATTGGGGGGTGCTGGGACCCCTGAGAACTTCCTGTCTGTGCTGGGAGGCTCCAAGACCCCAATAAAGCTCTTTTGGGGTGTGTGAGGGGGCTTGAGACCCTCCCCAGGGCATTTCTAGTGGGGGGGGGGGGGGAACTCTGGGTCACACACATCCTGGGGGGCTCCTCTGTGTTGGGGGGCATCCCACGTTGTTCTCCTCCCCCCCCCCAGGTGCTGGGGGCGGCGCTGGAGCCGAAGCCCCCAGGGGCCGGCGCAGCCCCCGTCCTCCGAGCCCTTCGGAACCAGCTGCAGGAGAAGGACGCCCTGATCCGGCACCTGGAGGTGAGTCGGGGGGGGGGGGGAGTGGTGACAAGCGGGGGGTCCTGGGGGGGTCCCCAACTCTGTCTCAACCCCCCCCGACTTCCCCAGAGCGACTACGAGCGGAGCCGGGCACAGCGGGAGCGGGAGGAACGGCTGCTCGTCACTGCCTGGTACAACATGGTGAGCTGGGGGGGGCACGGGGGGCACGGGTATCCTGGGGGGCAACAATGGCTTCATGGGGGGGGGCACAGGTACCCCCTGGGACAGCAAATACCCCCTGGGGGGGGGGTACAGAT
>JAOQGH010000158.1:0-13043 GCA_025769975.1 Gallinago jamesoni
AATCAATGAACATCTCCAAGGGGATGTGTGATCCTGCTGTGACATTTGCTGTCTGAGATGTGTGAGATGGTGCAGAGCCATCATCTTCCTTCCACTAATTCTCCCCAGGGACTGCTGAGAAAACACAGAGCAGCAGACTGCAGCCAGGCATAAATCCATCCCCCCTTCCCTTGCAGGTGCCAGAGGGAACCACTCTCCCACTCACTCGATATTTCCCCTGAGCTGGAAAAGAAATTCTCTGATTTCAGAGAGAAAACTGCAGCCATCAAGGAGACTCTGGAAAAATTCCAAGGTACCGTGCACAGGTCCAGAAATGCAAATACCATCATGCTTCTTGGTGGGGAGGGATGGAGTGAAGCCACAGGAAAGAAGTGCATCCTTGGGTGTTGAATGAGTGGTTATTTCCATCACAATCCAACAATGAGATAGTGAATGAGCAGCGAGCGTTGGTCTGACATTCCCTGCCTGTCCTCCTGTTCTCCTCTGCTTCCTCAAGTTTCTCGACATTCCCCCAAGCCTGTTCCTGACTCTTGGGACTTTTGCAGAAACCCACAATCAGACCAATTGATCTTTCTGCCTCTCCCTTTTTTTCTCTTTCCTCTAGAATTCCTGGAGTTTGAACTTCCATTGACAAGTAAGTGAACTGAATACATGTCCATCCGAGTCATAATATGAAATCCAAAATATGGTAAAAAAAGTTCTGCTGCCCAGAAAGATTAACTCTACTCTGTTGCCTCCTTTCCCCCTTCTCCCATCCTGGTCCCACCACCAGGCAATGCCTGGAGGGGTCCCAACTGGGTCAGAGGGATGAGAAGGGAGAGACAAAGCCCTGTGCCCCCCAGATCGCTGCAATGAGCCTGACTCTCTCTCCACCTACAGCAGAGATGATGCTGGATGCGCAGACGGCCAACGCCAGGCTTTGTCTCTCGGAAGACTGCAAGTTTGTGTGGTTTGGAAGCCATGAGCAGGACCTGCCCTCCAACCCGGAGAGGTTCAAAGTCAATCACTGCGTGCTGGGATCGAGGGGATTCTCATCGGGGTGGCACTGCTGGGATGTGGAGATCTGTAGAGAGGGTGTGTGGGCCATCGGGGTGGCCAGAGAATCGGTGCCAAGGGACTGTGTGTTGCACCTGAGGCCTGATGCAGGTGTATGGGCTCTGTGTCATGACTATGGTGCGTACATGGCTCATACCTCTCCTGTTGTCACCCCCTTGACTCTACGCAGTGTCCCCAAGCAGATACGAATCTTCTTGCACTGTGAGGAAGGGAGAGTGGTATTTTATGATGCTCTGAGCAAAGAACGGATCTTTGCTTTTCCGCAGACTTCTTTCCAAGGGGAGAGAGTCTTCCCTTGGTTCATGGTGATGTTGGGTGCTCAACTCAGACTTCTTCCCTAAGGCATAGGATGAAAAAAAACAAACCCAAAGCCATCACCTTACCCTTGGGAAAGAAACCAGGGTCTGGGTTTTGTCCCAGTTCCATCAAAGAGACAGGAAAAGGTAGCAACGTTCAGGTTCTTTTCCTTAAGTGCAAAATGGGAACATTTCTGTGCCTTAAACTGTATTTTCATCTTTTTATCACTAAATGTCTGTTCCTGGGTGCCTGCAAACATACACTGATGGGGATTTCAAAGTAGATATGCAATACAAAATCATTTCTGCCTCTGTGTGTGCTTTTTTTTTGGTTTTTACTTCTTCAGGTTTTCTTTGGAAGTTGCTTAAGAGAACTGGAGGAAGGAAAAGTCATCCTCATTCCTCTCAAAAACCGCCTGCACAGGGAGAGGAGAAACCTGGGTTTTGTGCCCCCTCAAACCCAGCAAGTCTGTGGGAATAGAGGTGGGGAAAAGTCAGCCACAAGCCAGGAGCTGGAGTCATTTGCAGCTGGGTCCCATCCTGACTCCATGTGCAAAGGGGGAGTCAGAATTGGGCAGAAAGACCTGGAAATGGGGCTGTTCCTTTTGGTGCTGGCTCAGGGTGAGCCCTGATGCTCTGGGCTTTAGTCAAGGAAGAGCCTGGGCTTGTTCCTTGAGAAGCAGAGCCAGGGGTTCAGGTGAGGGTCCATTGAAGTTCTTGTTTTGTCCCCAGACGTCCCTGCCTGGGAAAGCAGGTATGAGCGGGGTGAGGATGCCTATGGCCCCAGGAGCTTTCTTTTCCCATCATCAATGGGTAATTAAACAATTAAAAGTGTATAATAGTTATCTGAAACACAAGCTCTCGAGATAAGAAGCAGTTTAGAGAGGAGATAGTGCTTTATTGTATGTCAAGCGCTAGGTGGCAATCCCCAAATGCAGCACGGCTTACTGGGGACATTCACCCATTATTTCTACCCCAAGGATTCTCATTATTCCGCTTCCATAACTCCACCTGGGCTGACATAGTCATTAGTGTCACCCAAGAGCCCATTTTGCACATAGGCATTTAATTTGGCAGCATCAGTAAAACACTCCTGCGCGGGTGTGGCTCCTCAGTGGTGGTTTGGGTAGGGATACCCTTCCTCACATCATCCTTTGAAGGTATTGAGTCATCTCAGGACAGGAGAATTTTACTGTAAGTTTGACAGCTTCTTGAGGATGATCAGAATGTTCCATGGAGTAGTCCTGCTCTGTCCTAATTGGTACAGGAGCCCATACTTTGACATATGAGAGAAACCTTGCAGTGATGAACTACTTCTTGTTATTCCACGCTCATCACTATCAGCTCGGGGACTAACCATTCTCTCACACAGTAAGAAGCTCAGTAATTAACTATTTACACAGTAAGATGGTCAGTGGGAAGCAAACAACATTTTAGTTCACACATGGTTATAAACAAAGCAGAGCCCTGTCTTTGATAAGACTTCCTCCCACTTTGGGACTTATTTAAAATATTTAATTCATAATCATTAAATATAATTAATACATATTTTAATATATTTAATTAATAATAATAAAAAGTCCCAGTCCAGTACAGAGCAATATGGGTGCAGGTCCTTTGTAGAATTCAGATATTTCCTGTCTATTATTCATACACTCTCAGCTTTAACAGATCGCGTCCCTGGGAAACTGTTTCCCAGGCATCAGGTGCCGAATCTCTCTTAACTCTGCTATAATGACTCCAAGGTTTCACACCGTCTAATTTCACAGCTGTCTAAGTCCTCAAAAGAACTTGAAAAGGTCCTCTCCATTTTCCTTTCCAGGGTTCCTCACTCCAGTTTGAGACTCAGTCTCCTGGCTGAAAGGGATGAACTACTGCATCCAGCCCCACAGGCGTCCTCTGATGGAGATACCTATTAAGGGAAGAGAGAACTTTTCCCGAGAAATTCTATATTCCTTGTTATGCTGTTTTCCTAATATTGTCTCATTCCCTGGCTCATGAGACAAACGCTGGGGAGGTCGCCAGTAAAGTATTTCAAATGGGCTGACTTTCTCCTGTGACCCAGGAGTGATCCCAGCGCTTAACAAAGCTCAAGGGAGAGCATCCAGCCACTTCAATTTGTGTTTCCTGACAAATCTTGTTCATCTTGCTTTTTAACCTTTGATCCATTCTCTTTCCCTGCCCACTTGATTGGGGTCTCCAATGGGTATGCAAATCCCTTTTTACTCCCAAAACCCTCACTAAAGTCCCAACCACTTCCGCTACAAAGTGAGATGCCCTATCTGATGACATTCCAATCAGGATTCCAAACCTCGAAATAACCTCCTTTAGTAACTCCTTCACTACCTCCCGTGCCCAGTTGGGATGACAGGGAAAAGCTTCAGGTCATCCCAAACAGGTAGCCACTTGTACCAACAAATTCCAGTACCCGAGTTGCCCGGGAGCCTCAGGAAAATCAATTTGCCAATAATCCCCCGGTGTGTTTCCTTTCTTTAGCTTTCCTGGGAAGGGTCTCAGCTTCCTTTGGGGATTATTTTTCTGACATATCTCCCATTTATTTACAACACTTTTGGCACTACTGGTCATCCCCACTCCCAGAGCACAAGCCTTAGTATGAGCTATTAAAGCCTCCATTCCCCAATGAGTTTCTTCATGGCTTTTCTCTCAAATGTCTCTCAGAAGATGCTCAGGTCGTATCACATGCTGCCATTTGGTCATCTACCATCCCTTTTCATCCTGATTAACAACTGAGCTAATTGTTCATCCCTTTCTGTGTACTTGGGAGGCTGACTTAAATGTTGGTGTCTTTCTGGCCACATCCCGAGGATTTTCTTTCCCGCAGCTTCCCTGGCAGTCAGATCCGCCTTCCCATTTTCCGCCCCGAGGAAAGAGTTGCCCAATTGATGAGCCCTACAACGCATCACAGCAATTTGTTCAGGCAATTGCACCACTTCTAATTACTTCTTGATTAAATGTCCACATTTAACCAGTTGGTCGAGCGGACAGGAGACCCCTTTCCTTCTGCAATGCCTATGGGCGTGTGGCATCCCAAAAGCATATTTCAAGTTGGTCCATAGGTTAGGAATTTTCCCAGCTGCTCTTTCTAAAGCTCTGATTAAGGCAATTAATTCTGCTTTTTGTGCTGAAGTTGCTGGGCAGAGTGCTTCTGCCTCCATAACTACTTCTTCTAGGATTACAAGGTATCCTGCCTTTCTGGTTCTGTTATCAACAAAACTGCTCCTGTCCACCAATAGATTAGTTTCTGCTGAGTCTATGAGGTCATCCTTTAATCTTTTAAACTAGAATAAGCCTGTTCAATTGTTGCCAGACAATCCCGTTCTAACTCCATCTCACCCGGCAAAGGTAATGAGGTTGCGGGGTTCCATACTGAAGTCACTTTTAATTCTACATCAGCCTCTTTTAATAAAGCGGCTTGATATTTCATTGTTCGGCCAGGGGATAACCAACAGGAGTCACCCCATGTAGTAACTGAACAATCAGCTTCTGCCCCAGGGTTAGTTTCTGCGCCTCTTGTATGAGCATTGTGGTCACCGCCACCACCACCCACACACATGAAAGCTGGCCTTTACTTACTCACTCCAGTTGCTTTGAAAAATATCCTACTGGTCTTTTCCAGGGTTCAGTCTTCTGAATCAGTACTCCCAACGCAATGTGTTGCTTCTTGTCGACAAACAACTGGAAAGGTTTTTCCAGGTTTGGTAATCCGAGAGCCGGGCCAACCCTGAGCGCGCATTTCAATTGAACAAACCATTGTCTGAGTTCTGGAGTCCATTCCAGGAGATTTCCAGGGCACTTGATGGCTTCAGACAAGGGTTTCCGTTAATGAGCCGAAATTAACGATCCACAGGCGACACCGCCTGGCCATTCCCAGAAACGCTCCCAGCTCCTGATGGAGTTTGGGTGAGGTATTTGACAGATTGCCTCTTTTCGCTCTATTCACGGGTTCCGTTCTCCAGAAGCGCTATAAATAAACATATTATGTACAGCCCTGCTGGGAAGGGGGCCGACCTCAGTTTAACCAATCTGGGCCATCGTAGAATCAGGAAGAGAAAGCTCTGCTCCCTGTTCCTTAAAATCAAAAGAAACTTGAGGAAAGCCACTTGCGACAGTCGCTCTTCACAGCGGCCAGAACGTCTGTGGAAAGACCCCAGGAGGAAGCCTGCTGCTCCACCTGCCTGGAAATACTCCAGGTCTCAGTGTCCATCCACTGCAGGCACAAATTGTGACAGTCGTGCATTACTTGGAACTGGGAAGGACTGACCACCAACTTCTCCTGCCCCCAGTGCCAGAAGACAGGGTCCCAGAAGAGAATCCACCCAAACAGGAAGTTCGCCAGTGTCGCTGAAGTAGACAAGGGCTTGAACCTGCAACCAATCAGATAGATGGAAGGCAGGGAGAATTTGTGCAAGAAACACCAGGAACCCCTGAAGCTCTTCTGCCAAGGTGACAAAATGCTTATCTGTCTAGTGTGTGACAGGTCCAAGGAGCACCGTAAGCATTCTGTGGTTCCCGTAGATGAGGCTGCCCAGGAGTACAAGGTGAGGGGTTTATGGGTGTATTGAGACAAAAGGGCCAGAAGCTCCAGGTGTTGGTTCTCTTGATGGGTGGAGATCCCTGTACAGCCTTTGTCGTGTGGGATAAACCCCCTTTGGACTCACCCATCCTTGTCTCTTGCTACCGACTCTTGTGGTGGCATTGCCTGTCCTGAGGAAGAGGTGTACATGGCAGCACCATGCTCTTGGGGACCAGCAGGGATTAGGGAAGGGTAAGAAACAGAGGTGTAAGATTTCTCACGAACATAAAAGAAAAAAGGGGAGGTTAATAACTTTGAAAAAGTCATAGGGGTCACAAAATTTTGCCAACATTTACCCCAAGGGCTATCAAGAGTTCCTTGTTGCTTCTGGTTGAGGGTGCCAGACCATGATGCCATTCCACAAGGGATTTCTTTCTTTCCTCTCAGAAACAAATTCAGACCCAACTGCACCTTCTGAAATCAGAGCACGAGGCGCTTCAGTCTTCTGTGAAGGACAGACAAGACAATCAACGACCACACTGTAGGTGCCCATCCGTTTTCCTGGGCAGAGGGTGGGGGAAGAAAGGAGGAACATCTCCTTCTCCTCCTCTCCCCCAGGGTTGGGGGATGCTCAAGGGCTCTGGGGAAGGTAGAGGGGGAGAGGGGGGTTGTATCTTCCCCAAATGACTCTTTTTGGTGGATCCCACTAAGACATGGCCCACCATTGACTCTTAATGCTCTTGTCCTGCTCTCCGCTTTCCTTTCCCCACTTCAACTTGCCCTTGGTAGGAGAGGACAGAAGCTGCAAGGCAGGAGATTGTGACAACATTTAAGAAGTTGCATGAGTTCCTGGAGAAGCAGGAGTCCTCTCTTCTAGCCCAGCTGGAGCATCTGGACACAGAGATGATGCACGCACATGAAGAAATCCTCCAGAAGCTTTTGGAGGAGACAGCGAGGCTGGGCACGCTGACTGGGGAGATGGAGAGGACATACCAGCAGCCAGATTGGCAGCTCCTGAAGGTGAGAGCCCAGCCTTTCCAAACTTGCTGTGAAGGCCTGTGTTGAGCTTGGTCTCCAGCCCTCGGCTTTCTACCCCAACCCGCTCCAAGGGGGACATCCTTAGAGTTGGACCCAAGTACTCCAAGGGGAGGTATTCCATGGCACTGAGTCTCTTTTCCTCTCTCATCTAGGACATCGGAACCACCTTGAGCAGGTATGTGGTCCTTCTCTTGTCAACATTTTACCAGCTCTTTGCAAGGACACTGGGAGAAAGCACTTAGGGACAGGCTGGCTCTTCTGCAGTACAGACTTTCGACTTGGCTGAGGCCACGGGGGATTGGAAGGAGGACTCTGCCTCTCTCTCTCCTTAATTCATGATGAATTCAGACAGGGATTGGCAGAAGGGAGGGCTAGGGGCAAGCCAGGAAGGCAGCCCCTGGGGTAGATACACAGGGTCCATGGCCAGGCATGGATGCAACTCCAAATCAGCTTTCAAAAGGAATGGATGTTCCAGGGCTGAGTTTCAGTGGAACCTCTGGAGCAGGGGTGGGGCTGTGGCCTCCCAGGTGGGTCTGCTCAGGGCTCTTAATTCCCATGAGGACCCTGATACAACCACCTCAGCCCCTCACAGCTGAAGCAAATCAATGAACATCTCCAAGGGGATGTGTGATCCTGCTGTGATGTTTACTGTCCGAGATGTGTGAGATGGTGCAGAGCCATCATCTTCCCTCCACTAATTCTCCCCAGGGACTGCTGAGAAAACACAGAGCAGCAGACTGCAGCCAGGCATAAATCCATCCCCCCTTCCCTTGCAGGTGCCAGAGGGAACCACTCTCCCACTCACTCGATATTTCCCCTGAGCTGGAAAAGAAATTCTCTGATTTCAGAGAGAAAACTGCAGCCATCAAGGAGACTCTGGAAAAATTCCAAGGTCCAAAAAGGAAAAGGCAATTGTTCTTTAGGAGGGGGTGGGATGAAGTGAAGCCACAGGAAAGAAACGCATCCTGGTTGTTGAATGAGGAGTTATGTTTTTTCAAGATTCGATGATGAGATAGTGAATGAGCAGTGAGTGTTGGTCTGATGTTCCCTGCCTGTCCTCCTGTTCTTCTCCTCTGCTTCCTCAAGTTTCTCGACATTCCCCCAAGCCTGTTCCTGACTCTTGGGACTTTTGCAGAAACCCACAATCAGACCAATTGATCTTTCTGCCTCTCCCTTTTTTTCTCTTTCCTCTAGAACTTCCTGGAGTTCGAACTTCCATCGACATGTAAGTGAACCGAACACGTACCCAATAAGGACATAATATGAAATCAAAAATATGGTGAAACAAGCTCTGCTTTCCCCAAAGATTAACCTAAAGTGCTCTGCAGCCCCCTTTCCCCCTTCTCTCCTCCTGATCCCACCACCAGGCAATTCCTGGAGGGGTCCCAACCAGGTCAGAGTGATGAGAAGGGAGAGAAAAAGGGCTGTGCCCCCAGGTCTGCTGCAATGAGCCTGACTCTCTCTCCACCTACAGCAGAGATGACGCTGGATGCGCAGACGGCCAGTGCCAGGCTTTGTCTCTCGGAAGACTGCAAGTTTGTGTGGTTTGGAAGCCATGAGCAGAACCTGCCCTCCAACCCGGAGAGGTTCAAAGTCAATCACTGCGTGCTGGCATCAAGGGGCTTCACATTGGGGTCACACCACTGAGATGTGGAGATCCACGGAGAGAGCATGTGGGCCATTGGGGTGGTCAAGGAGTCAGTACCAAAGGAGAGTTCTTTGCGCCTGAGGCCTGATGCAGGTGTATGGGCTCCGAGTCATTATAAAGATGTGTACGAGGCTCTGACCTTTCCTGATGTCACCCCCTTGACTCTAAGCAGTGTCCCCAAGCGGATACGAATCTGCTTGCACTGTGAGGAAGGGAGAGTGGTGTTTTTTGATGCTGAGAAGAATCTTTACAATCTTTACACTTTCCACCATTTTGGGGGGAACGGCGGGGGAGAGACCTGATGGGTTCTAGGGCATGGATGACTTTAAATACATTTTATCTCCCCCAGGTTTTCTTCTTTCCAGGCTTTTCTCTCTCATCCCTCGCTGCTCCCATCAGCTCCGCTTTGCCTTGCTCCCACGGAAGGAGCTGCCATCGTATTTGGGGGGTAAAAATGAAACAATTTTGTATTTGTGGTGCAATAATGCACATTTTTGGCACCATCTTTTTTCTCCCCTCCCTCCCGGACATTGAGAGATAAAATGGCCCTGAAATGGGGAAAAAAACCCTGCAATCGGAGGGAGCAGGAGGCGTCCCAGGTGTCATAGCCCCATCTGCGGGTGGAAGATTGGAGTCTCCTCCCTCCTCGGCTGATAAAAGCTGGTGGAGAAAGAGACAGGACCGAGCTTTTACTGAGCCAGAAAAGAACTTTTGCCAGAGAAGAGGGGGGGGAAAATACCCAAGATAGGGGGAAAAAACCCCATCAAGCAGGGGAGAAGCTGGTGGAATACAAGAATACAAGCAGCTGGAGGAACCCCAAAAGGGTGCCAGTGCCACCAAGGAAAACCCCAAAAGGTTCGAAAAAGGGGGAAATCCCAGTGCTTTTGTGAAGGGGAAAATCCTAGCATCACCCTGCTGCCTTTTTGGGAGGAAAGAGGGGATTGTGAGCACTGTCCCCATCCCACCAACAAGAGAAGGAAAGGGGATTTCCCTTTGTTTTGTCTTCAGGATCTTTATTTCGGATTTAAAAGTGTTTTGCAGTGGTTGGTTGTGGTTATTATTTGCTCCTCATCTACCTGTAACTATCCAGCTGGGGAAATTTGGCTGAGAAACGGCACATCCCTTGATTATATCTTAATTTAAGGGTGATTTTTTCCACTTTATAATTTTCTCCCCTAATTAAAATCTTCTCCCCACAAGTAAAGGTTTTGCCCCCAATTCAAATCACCCTGCAATTTAAAATTTTCTCCTCCCAGTTAAAATTCCCCTCCCCCCTCAGTTAAAAAGTCCCCCCCCCCAGGTTCACCCCCAGCCCCTCACTTGGCTGCAGGAAGCACAGATGCCGCCGCGCACCCCTCTCCTCCTGAGAGAATCAGGAAAGAGTAAGACTTAACAAAATTAAATAATTTCATGTTTTGGTTTGGTTTTTTTTTCTGGGGCTTTTCATGAGGATCCTCCGGGGCAGAGGGGGAAGGGGTTTCCTGAGGGACTTTTCCCTCCCAGCTCCTGCTTCACCTCTTTTTGCTGAATTTCCAGCTGTTTTGGGTTTTTGGTCCAAAAATCCCAATCGAGCTCTAAACTAACCTTAACCTATTCGCAACAATATATTTTGCCTTCCTCCAGTTTTTTCCTTCTTTCTCCTCCTTAATGTGTTCAAGTGCTGGGGGTGGAGTTTAAAGGCAGCCCAAAAACCCCTGAAGCTGCATCTGGAAAGACAGGATAAACGTGAGACCTTGGATGTAACCTGTCGGCTGCTTCTTCCTGCAACTCATACGGGTCTGGTGAGGAATTTAGAATATTTAATTTCACTTAAAATCTTGTAAGGGATTTAGAGTAATTCCTGGGGAGGGCAGTGGGGCAGAGCAGGGTCTGCCCTGGGAGCCACATGTGGATCCCATCTGTCCCTTAACCAAGGGTTCCTTCTGACGTCAGGGTGCAGGTGGTTTGGTGGGATTTCTGGAGCCCTGCTGGAGGCAGGTGCAGCCCTTCTTCCCCATCCCCTCTGTGGTGGCTCTAACCCTGCACTTGCCCTCCCTCTGACTCCCTTCCCACCCTCTTCTCCAGCTCTGGACGCAGATGGGGTTCCCAATGAACCCATGGGGCCTCCTCGGTCATGTCCTGACTCTCCACCTCCTGTGGCTGGGATCAGGTAGGGATCCTGCAGGGCTGGGGGGGCTGAGTGTGCTCTGGGTGGCAGATGTGGGACAGGGGGGCTGTCGTGGGGCAGGAGGAGCTGAGCCCAGAGCTCAGCTGCGCAGAGCTTTCACTTTCCCTTGGGGTCTTGATGCCACATGTCCATTGCCCTGGACGTCTTCAGTCCCACTCTGGGATGCTCCCCCAAAGCCATTGTCTCTTCTACCAGGGCTGGTTGGGGTGGGGGTGATGATTTTCTGGAGCAGGTTCCCACTGCTAGGAAACCTCCTTCTCCTTCAAGTCCTCCCACTCCCTCTCCAGTTTCTCCAGTGTCTTTGGAAAACAGGGAGGGCAAAGAAACACCCATGAGATGTGGGCACCTATGGGCACCGCTCATGCCAAGCTGGCCTCTTGCCATGCCATTGCCCGTAAATTAAGGTGGGCACAATCTCCATCTCTCTGTGTCCTTCTCTGTCACCCAGCGCAGTTCAGAGTGGTGGGACCAGGTTGACCTCTCCTTGCCACCGTGGGACAGGATGTCGTGCTGCCGTGTCACTTGTCCCCACACATGGATGCTTCGAGCTTGGAGATCAGGTGGATCCGGCACCAGGTCTCTGAAACGGTGCACCTCTACCGAAATGGAACAGACCAGTACTGGGAGCAGATGGAGGAATATGTTGAAAGGACAGAGTTGGCCAGAGATGGTCTCTCCAGTGGGAGCCTGGACTTGTGAATCTCCGGGTTAAGACCCTCTGATGACGGCCAGTACATCTGCACTGTGCAAGATGCTGCCTCTTATGGAGAAGCTGTGGTGGAGCTGAAGGTGGCAGGTTTGTGGCCACTGTGGTGTTTCCTGGGGATGGTTCAGATATCCCCAGGTTGGTGTATCTCTCTCAGAGCTCTGTCCCATCCTCATGTCCATCCATTCGGTGCCGAGGGCCAAGAGCCGCTGAGAGAGGTCGGGTGAGAGGGGTCTTTTCCCATGTGTGCCTGCCTAGGAGCGAGCATGCATGTGGTGCTGGAGGGGTTTTGGGGGCAGGTGGCATGGACAAAGTAGCTATGGCTCTCTGTGATGTCCTCATGATGATGTGATGGTGCAGAGATGCCTTGAGGCAATGAAGCTGGGCCACTCGGTGCTCCCCTTCCAGGCTGTTTTATGGGAGATCTGGGGTCACTTGGCATCAGTGCTCTCTGGTTCCTGCAGACGTTGGGGTGGGTTGGGTGGTGTGAGGAACATGTGGCCAGCCCCACAGTCCCCTGGGAACCCTGTGATGTGTCTGGCATGAGGTTTCATAGAATCATAGAATCATCTGGGCCAGAAGGGACCTCCAAAGGCCATCTAGTGCAACCTCCCCGCAGTTAGCAGAGACACCCCCAACTAGACCAGGTTGCCCAGGGGCTCGTCGAACCTCCCATTGAATGTCTCATGGGAAGGGGCCTCAACCACCTCCCTGGGCAACCTCTTCCAGTGCTCCACCACCCTCATTGGAAAGAATTTATTCCTAAGATCCAATCTAAATCTGCTTTTATTCAGTTTAAACCCATTGCCCCTGGTCCTGTCCCTGCAGGCCTTTGTAAACAGACTCTCCCCAGCCTTCCTGTAGCCCCCTCAGGTACTGGGTTGGTCTTGGTTTGGTCTTGGTCCTCAAGTTTGGTCTTGGTCTTTGAGCTGAGTCCGTCCCTAACTCAGGGCAACCCCGGGCTCTTCCCCCAGCCTTGAGCTCTGTCCCTCTCCTCTCTCTGGAGGCTTATGAGGATGGAGCCATCTGCGTGGTGTGTTGATCGGCCGGCTGGTACCCGTCACCGCAGCTGCTGTGGAAGGATGCCAGTGGGCAGCATCTCCCCTCCGTCTCCCAGAAACTTTCACCCAATGAGAGGGGCCTCTTTGAGATCCAAGATGTCACCGTTGTGAGCGGGAAGGGAGATGGGAATGTGTCGTGCGTGGTGAGGAACAGCTGCCTGGAGCAGGAGCAGATGTCGTCCCTGCACATCTCAGGTGTAGGAGGGCAGCAAGGCTGGGGTTGGGGGGTGGTTGAACTTGGGGGGCTGGAGAAACATGCAGGGGGTATGGGATGAAGAGCGGGGTGCACCTGCAGGTGCATTTTAGTGCAGGAGATAATGTGATCCTGGTGTGCTTCAGGGGAGCATTGGGGTGTCCATGGGACGGGGAGGAGGATGTCCCCTTGATCCCAGGGCTCCCAGCACAAGGCTTGAGGAGATGGAACTTTGTGGTTGTTTTGGTGGGTTTTTTTTTTCTTCTCCTCACACAGGGGAGTATAAATTGAGTCCTTTTCTGGATATTTTTTTTGTTTCTCAGCTCCCTTTTTCCACAATGCCC